>ML316922.1:1277-25020 GCA_005239505.1 Nicotiana paniculata | reverse complement strand
AGGAAACAATCAGTAAGAACCAACTAATAATAGTCAATCACATAATAAGGTAAGAAAATATTTTACAGGTTGGAAATCAGTAAAGACATCATCACAGGAAATCCGTAAAAGGTGTTAATCATAGAAAATTAGGAATTCAAATGGGAACAGTGCTGATTAAGGGGAGAGTTAACACAAAATTTTATGAACAAACGGAATAAACACATAGTAGGCAAGAAGAAGCAAAAAAAATCAGAAACCCTAATGGACACAGTGGTACAAATCACGTAGAATCAGGGATTCAAACTGGGATATAGTGATGATAAACGTAAACCTCTGAGAGTTAGCGAGGTAAGCACATAATTGGCAGAAATAGGTAGAATCAGAAACCCTAGTAAGTAATAGGGTGAAAATCACAAGAATATTCAGATTAATCGAAGCAGATTCATGAGAATCAAACATGCAAACAAGTTTGAGAGAACGAACAATAAAGGAAAAATCAGAATCCAAACAAAGTGTCAGCAAGTTAGGGGGTTTAGCATAACTATTTAGGGTTAAGGAAAAACTTAACAAAATCAGTCGAAGCAAATAAGAAATTAGAGGATTAAACACTCAAAAATCAGAAAGCGTTTTGAAGAAAAGGATTTTCAGAAACCCTAGTTTAGGAAGATGACAAGCCACTTCTAAAAATCAGAAGAATCTTCATAAAACAAGTAAAAATAAGTTCCAACCATCTCAGATCTGTACAGATTTGAGAAAGCTTGTAGAAAAAAAAACATAGAGATGAAGACATAGGCTTAGAAACACATAGGTTTAAAGCGAAATAGGCAGATCTTACTCAAAATCGAGCCATGGTGACTTGAAACACGCAAGGATGGGACAAAGGTGTAAGCGGACTGACCCTAGTCCCTCGAGGACCTCAGAGAGGGAGGCACAAGCATAGGAGAGGCCATTTGAGGCCTGGAGGTGGTGAGAGACCACCATGACCGACGACAGATGAGTGACGGCGAGAGAGATTTAGGGTTATGTTAGAGAGGATTTGAGAGAGAAGGGAGATATGTAACGGTAAAGTGAAAGAGATAAATGAGAGGGGAAGGGGGGGTAGTCGTTAGGTTAAATTAGGAAGGAAATATCTTGGACCGTTGATCAAAAACGATCAACGGCCAGGGTTTGTGCAGATTTGGGTCGGGTAGTATTAGGATTTGGGCTTGGGGTATTGGGTTTGATTTTAATTGGGTTTGGGTCTGGTTTAACTTAGGCTACAATTGAAATGAAATTAGGTTTTTTGTTAAATACCCAATTCAAATTAATTAAAATAATTTACAAAATAGCTAATAATTATAAAAATGAATTTCATGCATAGAAAATAGCTTGAAATGATTACTTAGTATTTTAAAAGTACAAATGACAAATTTCTGGTAGAAAATAGTGTAAAATTATATGCTTGGGCTATAATTGCAAAGTTATTGCAATTACAACCAAAAGATATCAATTTGGCTAATTATGAAATAATTGGGTCTAATTAGGACCATAAACAATAAATTAAATCAAGAGATGCTTTTGAAATCATTGGTGATGTAATTTTATAGTTATTTATTGGAAATAAATACTGGACAAATTAATAGAAATGTAGGAAAATAATGGAAAAATATCAATTGATATTAATGCATGACTTTGAAGGAATATATGCAATTCTAAAAAAATATTTTTGGGAAAAATTGGGTATCAACAAGCACACCGGGTGTTACCCAATGAAGGCTACGCAAGTACGATTGCCCCGCCCCGGATTCGGGCGGGAAACTTTCAAATAACCAATGTCATGCGTACTCTATTGGAACAAAGGGGTTTCTTCATCGGAGCTCCACATCAGAACGCATATAAGCATCTCAAAGTTTTTGTAGACACATGATGGGGGAGCAAGCAGACGAATGTATCTGAGGACGCTTTGAGATTGAGGCTTTTTCCATTTTCACTTAGAGGGAAGGCTTTGGATTGTCTTGAGAGGCTACCCAACCATTCCATCACCACTTGGGATGAGTTGGCTGAGAAGTTCATAGCAAAGTTTTTCTCTTCCGGACATATGGCAACATTGAGAGATGAGATTTAGCTTTTAAACAAGAGCCAAATGAACCGTTATATGAAATTTGGGAAAGGTACCAGACAATGGTAAAAGAATTCCCTAACAACGATATGACTGAAGCGATGATCCAGCAAACATTTTATAGGGGTATCAACAAAACTAACCAGTGTGTGGTGAATCAGCTCGCTAGGGGTAATTTCATAAAAGTGTCGTATACTGATGCTTTTAACATATTAGATGAGATGGAAGACACCTCCTCAGCTTGGAAAGGTCGGTCCAACATTCCTCAGGGTGACCCTAATGTTATCCACCTTCACAAGGAACTTCATGATCCGGACAAGCCATAGCAGAGTTGACAACAACTATGAATCAGTTAGCAAAGGCTTAACTTCAACAGGTTCAGGGGCCAAAACAAGTAAATGTCATGGAATGAGTGAATGTAATGGTCAACAAGGAGAAGACAACGTGGTACACAAGTGCAAAACAATCAAGATTAATTTGAGCAAAGTGGTAATGGTTACAATCAAGACGATTCTTATGATGATCAAAGTGAAGAGGTTTTGTATGCCAATAATTACCAAGGTCAACGGAGCAATGCTCCAAATCAATAGTGGAGATCACAGGGAAACAATCAAAATTAGGGCAACCAAGGCCAAGGGAATTGGAATAGTGGCAACAACAAAAATCCGAACAATTGAGGAAACAACAATCAAAATTGGGGCAATCAACAAGGCAATTTAGGAGGAAACAATAATAGCAATCGGAGTGGAAACAATAATAACAATTGGGGAGGCAATGGAAACCAAGGGGGTTGGAACAACAATAATCAAGGAAACCGGGGGTCGGGCTTTCAAAGGCCCCCGGTGTATCAACAACCCAACAACCCGCCTCCTTATCCGTCACAAGGTCAAAGTTTTTTAAACAATGAGATGGGGCGGATAGAAAGCATGTTCAAGCAAATGATGGAAAGAAATGTCGACTCTGATGCCCAAATAGCATCCCACAACACCTCTATCCACAACTTGGAGGTCCAAATGGGTCAAATTTCTCAAGCGTTGAATACTCGCCCTAAGGGGGCACTACCAAGTGATACGGTAGTAAACTTGAAGGGTGGGCGGTAACTACAAGAAGTGGTAGAGGTGGAAATATAAGTACCTCCAATCCAAGAAAGATTGTGAATGATGATGTGGTTGTGCAAGAAGATGATGAGATTCAAGCCAATGATGAGAATGTGAATGATGAAGTGAGGATAGACATTCATGACAACGTGGTGGAGACTCAAAATGATGTGAACCCGTATAGGGAACATGTGATAGAAATACCGGAAACGGTAGTGCCCAAAGCCAAGGCTCCTTTTCTAAGGACTCCTCCACCATATCCTCAAAGTCTTGAAAAGCAAAACAATGAGAACCAATTCAAGAAATTCATTGATATGATGAAAAGTTTGTCCTTAAATGTGCCTTTGGTTGAAGCTCTTGAACAAATGCCGGGATATGACAAGTTCATGAAGGACTTGGTAACAAAGAATAGGTAAATGAATTATGAGACGATCAAAATGACGCATCAAGTGAGTGCCATTGTGCATTCCATGGCTCCAAAGCTAGAAGATCCCGTGCCTTTACAATTCCATGCACTATTGGTAGTGCCGATTTTGCCAAAGCCTTGTGTGACTTGGGAGCGAGCATTAATTTGATGCCATATTCTGTGTTCAAGACATTGGGTATTGGGAAACCAAGACCCACTTCCATGAGGTTGCAAATAGCGGAACAGACAATGAATAGGACATTGGGGATAATTGATGATGTGCTAGTTCGGGTCGACAAGTTCATTCTTCCCGCAGATTTTGTGATAATCGACTGCGAAGTTGACTATGAAGTGCCAATCATATTGGTGAGACCCTTCCTAGCAACAGGGAAGGCCTTAGTTGATGTGGAAGCTGGGGAGCTCACCTTCTGGGTGGGCGATAAAAAAGTTGTTTTCCACGTGTGCAAATCAATGAGGCAGCCTAATAGCAACCAAGTATGTTCGTTTGTGAATCTTGTGACTGAGGTAATTGTTGATGACACAAGTGCTATGATCAATGTTGAAGACCCTTTGGAAGTTGTATTGTTGAATCATGGTGAGGATGAGAAGGAAGGCTTAGTAGAATGTGCAAATGCTTTGCAAGGAATGGGATCCTATACAAATGAGCCCCGTAAATTTTGGAACCGGAAGACACCACCAACAAAGCCCTCAATCGAGGAGCCACCAACATTGGAATTGAAGCCCTTTCCTTCACACCTCAGGTATGAGTTCTTAGTCCCTTGTTCCACATTACCCGTTATTCTTTCTTCGTGCTTAACTAAGGTGCAGGTAGACTCCACCCTTGCGGTGATTCAAAAGAGGAAGAAGGCAATAGGTTGGAGTTTAGCTGATATTCGGGGTATAAGCCCCACCTTTTGCATGCACAAAATCATATTAGACGAAGATGCCAAACTCTATGTGGAACATCAAAGGAGGTTTGACGAGGCCATGCAAGAGGTAGTCAAGAAGGATATCATCAATTGGCTAGATGCAGGGGTTGTGTACCCCATTTCTGATAGTTCATGGACTTCACCGGTACAATGTGTCCCAAAGAAGTGGGGCATGACTTTCATCACAAATTATAGAAATGAATTGATCCCCACAAGAACTGTCACCGGTTGGAGGGTATGAATGGATTGTAGGAAGCTGAACAAAGTGACCCGAAAAGATCATTTTCCATTGCCATTTCTTGACCAAATGTTGGATAGACTTGCCGGACGTGCTTATTATTGCTTTTTGGATGGGTATTCCATATATAATCAGATTCTCATTGCACCTGAAGACCAAGAGAAAACCACTTACACTTGTCTGTATGGCACATTTGTATTCTCACGGATGTCGTTTGGTTTGTGTAATGCGCCGGCTACTTTTCAGCGATGTATGATGGCAATATTTACGAATATGGTGGAGGACTTCCTCGAGGTGTTCATGGATGATTTTAGTGTTGTGGGGGATTCCTTTGAAGAATTCTTGGATAATCTTGACAAAATGTTGGCCCGATGTGAAGATACCAACTTAGTGCTTAATTGGGATAAGTGTCATTTTATGGTCGAGGAGGGCATTGTCCTCGGCCATAAGATCTCCAAGAACGGTATTGAAGTGGACAAAGAAAAAATTGAAGTGATATCAAAACTCCCTCCTACTTCCGTCAAGAGAGTGAGGAGCTTTCTTGGTCACGCGGGGTTTTACCGAAGGTTCATCAAGGATTTCTCAAAAGTGGTGAACCCTTTGTGANCCACTTCCGTCAAGGGAGTGAGTAGCTTTCTTGGTCACACGGGGTTTCACCGAAGGTTCATCAAGGATTTCTCAAAAGTGGTGAACCCCTTGTGCAAGTTGTTGGAAAAAGATGCCAAGTTTGTGTTCAATGATGATTGCATGAAATATTTTGAGCTTCTCAAGTATAGGTTGACTACCACTCCCATCATTACCGCAGGCAATTGGAGCTTACCATTTGAGCTCATGTGCGAAACTAGCGACATTGCGGTAGGAGCGGTTTTGGGGAAAAGAATAAACAAGATATTTCATCCGGTTTATTATGCAAGAAAAAAAATGAACGACGCCCAAGTCAACTATCTAGTGATCGAGAAAGAGTTATTAGACATTGTATTCGCCATGGAAAAGTTCTTCCCATACCTCATGGGTACCAAAGTGATTGTGCACACCGATCACGCGGCACTTCGTTACTTGACGACCAAAAAGGACTCTAAGTATAGGTTGATGAGATGGGTTCTTATTTTACAAGAGTTTGACCTTGAAATCATAGACCAAAAAGGGAGTGAGAATCAAGTGGCGGACTACTTGTCCCACTTAGAAGAGGAGGGGAGGCCCCATGATGGCCTCGAGATTAAAGATTCATTTTCGGGTGAAAAAATCCTCTCCGTGTCTTTGAATGGGATGCCTTGGTTCGCCAATGTGGCTAAATTTCTTGTTACCGGCATTATCCCAAGTGAGCTCTCTTCTAACCAAAGGAAGAAGCTCAAACGAGACTTCTTGGATTATTATTGGGACGAGCCATATCTTTTCAAGATTTGCAATGATGGAGTTATCCGTAGATCTGTTCCGGAAGAAGAGAAATTGAGTATCCTTGAAGCTTGCCATTCCTTGCCCTTTGGTGGTCATCATGGTGGGGCGAGAGCTGCTACAAAGGTCCTAAGTTGTGGATTCTATTTTCCTACCTTGTACAAAGACGCTAGCGAGCTTGTTAGGCGTTGTATGAGTGTCAAAGATCCGACTGAATTTTCAAGATGAATGAAATGCCCCTCACCACCATTCTGGAGATTGATATTTTCGATGTGTGGGGTATCGATTTTTTGGGGCCATTTGTAAGTTCATGTGCAAACACTTATATTCTGGTTGCAGTTGATTATGTTTCCAAATGGATTGAAGCTGTGGCTTTGCCCAACAATGAGGCACAAAGTGTAGTGTCTTTCTTAAAGAAAAAATATCTTCACAAGGTTCGGCACCCTAAGAGCTATCATTAGTGATAGGGGTTCTCATTTTTGCACAAAGCATTCGACACTTTACTTTCCAAGTATGGTTTCAATCATAAGGTGTCAAATCCCTATCACCGCCAAGCAAGTGGATAGTTTGAGGTCTCCAATAAGGAGATAAAGAGAGTATTATCTAAGACTGTCAACGCAAACCAGACTGATTTGTCAATGAAACTTGACGATGCTTTATGGGCCTATAGAACATCATACAAGACTCCAATTGGTATGTCTCCGTACTTGTTGGTATTTGGGAAAGCATGTCATCCTCCGGTTGAATTAGAGAACAAGGCCATGTGGGCGCTGAAGAAATTGAACCTTGAATGGGATGTAGCTTCCAATCTCCGGGTAGAGCAACTAAATGAACTTGATGAGTTCCGGTTCCATGCTTATTCCAGCTTGTCCTTGTATAAGGACAAGATGAAGTACATACATGACAAGTATATCCGGAACAAAGAATTCAAGGAAGGTGACTTGTGTATTCTATTCAACTCTCGGTTACTGATTTATCTGGAAAAGCTCAAGTCAAAGTGGAGTGGCCCGTTTGAAGTGGTGCATCTAACTCCGTTTGGTGCTCTAGATTTGAAAAACAAAAATGGCGAGATCTTTAGATTCAATGGGAACCGAGTGAAGCACTACCTTGGCAAGATTGGTGATAGCCACGTTGTGGCCTTGATCCATTTGAAGTGATGATGGTAACATGCGTTGTGCCGCGACGTTAAATCAGGCGCTTCTTGGGAGGCAACCCATGTGTTTTTCTTTCTTTTTATTTTTTTCTTAGATTAGACATTGTTTTGAACTAACTGGTTTTGAAGTGTATGTAGGAATTTATTGTGAAGTGCATGATATTGACAAGGAAGAAATGTGGCTAAGTGACAAAAGTTCGCAGACCGCGTCCAAAATTTTGCGGACCGTGTGAGCACTTCGCGACCGCACATTTTGCTGTGCAGACGCGTTGTTGAAATGAGAAAAATGCCAACTCTCTGAACTTGGACTGTCAAAAATCCTTCTAAGTTCGCGGCCGTGTTCAAATTTTTGCGGACCGTGGTGATTCCTCCATCGCGGATAATATTCTGCAGACCGCGCCCATGTGCTTGAATCAGGTCTACATAAGGTAACATAGCGCGGACCGCGACATAATTTCGTGGCCCTGCTCAGGTAAGGCGGTGGGTTCCATAGTTGTTAATTATAAATAGGGGTTCCTCAATAATTTTACACTTTATGAACCCCAACTTTTCACCGCACCTAAAATCACTGTTCATCTTTCCTTGCTCTCAATTTCATTTCATTCACATCAAGAGTAGATTTCCTACACAATTTTACAACTGGTATGTTCAATAAAATGATTTTATTTTATTTTTTTTCTTTTCTTTTCTCTTTGTTTTAATTTTTTCTTTTTAGTTAGGGTTAGATGCATACCATAATGTCCAAATTAATGCTTAATTGTTGTTCAAATACATGTGGGTAGTGTTTGTATGCCTAATGAAGGCTGGGATTAGTAACTTTGCATGATCAATTTCTACAATTCTGAGCTAATTAGTGAAAACCCTAGTTTTAAGTGTTCGTCAGTACCAGTAACTTTTGAATTTTGCGGCCATGGTCAATTTTTCGCGGCCCGCGATAAGGGATGTGGCCGCCTTCATTTTTTCGCGTTCGCGATACCGTAGCTTTTAACTACTGAGTATTGATAAGAGTTAGCGGCTGCGGTTACTTTTATGCGGTCCGTTGTAGGTCCTTCGTGGCCGCGTTCAAGTTTTCGCGGTCCGCGCTTTTGAACTTCAGAGAGTCTGTTAATTGCTTTCGCGATCACGTTCATTTTTTGCGGTCCGCAATTGGTCATTCGCGGCCACGTCTAATTTTTCCCGCATTTTTCCAAGATCAGAGAGTCGTTTTTATGAACCTGACCTCTTCGCGGCCGCGTTCACTTTTACGCGGTCTGTGATGGGCCTTCCGAGGTCGCATTCACTTTTTTGCGGTCCGCGGTGCCCTGTTATGAGAAGCTATGTAGTTCATTTCATCTGTACTTCTATAAGGAACGATTGAACCCCAATTCTGATTATCTTTTACTACTTGTGTGTTGCAGAAAATTGTGCGATCTCGTAGTGGAGCAAACAAATCAAAAGGGAGGGCAAAATCCTCCCGAGGCCGGGGTAAAGGCAAGAAAGTCTTACCCTTAGGAGCTCAAAGAATTATAAGCAAGAAGGCAACCCTCACTATACCTCCTGTCGAATCCTCTGACACTAGTGAATATCTTCCATCCCGGAAGGCTTCTGAGGGGGAATCTGCACAACAACCAGAGGCTCAATCACAACCCTTCCGCCTAGTCAATCAACCTACCTCCTCTTCTGAGTCATCTGATGGCTCAGAGGGAGGTAGTGAGGTATCAAAACAATCTTCCCCACCTGCTGCAACTCCGGCCTCAACAACTGGTCCTATTAATGTAGATGATGAGGTTCCAGATGACGGTAGAGGGGGTGATACCAATGTGGATGGTCTCTATAGATCAAGTAAGTCTGAGGTGTGGACAGATAGATTCGTGAGTGAGAAAGCATATCTCAAATTTCAGGAATGGTGGCCCCAAAGGTCGCTCACCCTTGAGCGACAATTTATAGAAAGAGATCTCCTTCCTCACAATCCAAATGTCAAGAGACAGTTTGAGGAGAGAAAAGGGTGGAAGTACTTCACTAGCAAGATTGTGGATGCCAATGAGTACCTTGTCACGGAGTTCTACGAAAATGTTGCCCACATAAAAAAGGGCACCACTATGACAAAGGTACGGAATCTGAAGATCCATTTTGATGGCAATACTTTGAACAAATATGCCGGTTTCGAGGATGTGGAAGAAGTGTAGTATTTAGAGAAGATGGACCTAGATGAAGCAGCCCGTCCTTGGCTAACGGAAGTGATAGCCATCTCAGGGACCACCCCGACATGGCTCGCAACTGGAGTCCTAATAGCCAGAAACACCCCCAACTTTGAAGCAAAAGGGTGGTGCACATTTGTATGCAGCCAGCTTGACCCCTGCCAGCATGATACTGTCCTCTCACTCTCCCGGGCGATTTTGATAGCAGCCATCATGGCGGGGTATCCAATCAATGTGAGGAACCTCATGTCCTACCACATCTCCAAAGAAACGAAAAAAAGAAGAAAGGTCCTACCCTAACTTTATTACTATGTATCTCGAGGACCAAGGGGTAGAAGGGAGGCACTATGATACGAAGGTGAAGCTGAAGAAACCTTTCTCCTGGTATAGCCTCCAAGGACCGGAAAACCCTAAAGCAAAGGGTAAAGCCACTACCTCCACTAGCCAGTCTGAAGAGCCAAGGGTAGTGGCCACCGGGTCAGAGTCTTCCATAACAGAGGGATCTTCAGCTGCCATGCCTCCTCCTTCATCTGGGCCGGCCATCGCTGTGCTACTATCTGTGGCCTCATCTTCTACTTACCCCCAGACTGCATTGCAGATTTCTGAGACCTTATCCAGCATCAACAAATGGAGGGCGACATAAAAGTTGTCTGTCTTATCTAGTGCAGTAGCAACATAGTCCGCCCCAACACAGCTTCAGGTACCTCCATAAGTGGAGATTCATTGAATGAGCTTCTGGACAACCAGAAGAAGATCCTGGATAACCAAAAGAAGATCCTGGAGACTTTGGATGCTCATGGCAAGGTGATCAAGGATCTGGGCAAGCACGTCAAGAAGATGAGAAAGACTCAGGCCTCAAAGGAGTATGTGGAGAAGCTGAAGAGGGAGGTACGGAAGTTCACTTCTGCTGGAGATATCCCACTAGATTTATTATGGAGGAGAATGACCCAGCAGCACACGCGGCAGAGCATGAGGCATTAGATGCAGCAGCTGGCCAGTTTGAGGAGCCGACTGCTGCTTCACATATTGCTGAGGAGATGATCCAGATGCTCCGCAACCCCGTGGTCCCCCAGTTCGAGGATGTGGAGATCCAGTTAGAGGACCCGGAGGAAGCTGAGGATCCTACGCAGTCCGAGGACCCCATTCATGTGCCTGACCCCATGCATACAGAGACCACATCAGGAGTTTTCTTTACTCTCTAACCCTTCCCTGTTTTTATTTTGATAATCGCATTGAGGACAATGCTATCTTTTATTTGCAGGGTGGATGGGGGGGGAGGAGGTGGTCATTTTGATTTGACTATGATTTGATGACATTGGTATGTTGATACTATTTTTCTTTCTCTTTATTTATCATTATTTTCACTTTTGTAATTTTCCACTTTTGGTATGTATATAACTTTACCATTCGATGTATATATTCATTTCCATTTTGTATATATTCGTTTCACTCCATTATTGTACATGTTCATTTTACTTTCGTGGTTTACTTCATAAATTCTTTTGTATTTTTCCTTAATAACTTAGCTTCTTATTTTCTTTAGTAGCTTTTTTTTTTTTGAGTTTTTAGCTTCTTTTTACATTTTTGCGTGATCAATAATCCTATGGTTTTCTTAATGCCACGGTTATTTCCAAAGGTGAATGTTCGGTTCTTTCCAAAGGTAGTGGTTGTGTGAACTGAGTGGCTCTTCCCAGCGATGGATGGCGTGACAACCTTCTTAAGGGATTGAGTCCGTTTTATTTTTTCTTTGATATGCAGTAGTAATGAATAAAAGTGTCTCAAGCAGGATTCACTTGGAACTAACACATTTACCTTCGACCTCATGGTTAAAGACAAGTTGATTGACAAAAAATAGCTCTAGTTGTGACCTTGAGACTCTTGAGTCGACTAAAACAATCATCGAGTGGTTTTCTTGAGCCATTTGTGATTTTTAATCTTAGATAGGGTTGTTGTGGGCCCTAGACTCTTTACTCTTTAATAATCCATCAGCTTGAGACGTGAGATATTGAATTTCAAGTCCAAGTCCCGTGCCAATAAGTCTAGAACTTGCCTCGAATGTTTGTCTAGGCAAAATTCTAAGTGTAGCTCGACTTGAGAAATGATTGTAGGCTCTCTTTGGTCCAATTTGAACTTTGAAATCTTCCATAGCCTACCAATATGATATCCCTAGTCAACCCCTTTGAGACTAAGCCTTTTTCATTCAATAGCCACATTACAAGCCTTTATCTGTTTTATAATGACCCTCTCTTGGCACCCAATTTTTCCTTAGCATTCATGAGGAACAATTGGCAAAAACAAGTTTGGGGGAGAGACGAGAAATTTCAAAGTGATAAAAGGTTCAAGGAAGAAAAAGAATTGATGAAAAGGAAAGGCAAAGAAAAGGAAGAAAAGTCAAAAAGACATATGTCAAAAATAAAGTGAAGGTCGAAGGGATTCATAGCACACAATAATGAAAGGCATGGAATGATAAGAAAAGGAGAAAAATGATTTTCATGAATAAGAAAGAGTGACAGTGTGTCTCTCTAGTTCCCCTAAAGAAGAAGAAAATGACTCAAAAAGAGTCAAGAAAGTATGAGCCGAATTGAGAAAATGGAGTGCTTAAGGAAAGATGAAACCATCATAGTTCGTTATGTCCTACCTTGATCCAAAAGCCTTCATTACATCCCCGCTAAATCCCTATATGATTTCAAGTTGAGTGAGCCTACATTAGTGGTGATTTACATAAGAGGCAAGCTTATGATACTCATAGCCGGACTTGTGTCATTTTTTTGAGAGTGATGAGTGATAAGTAGAGATTTTAGCCTATTATTTGTTCTCTTATACTTATGATTTGGGCCAAAGATGCGTGAAGGTATTCACGAAAACTAACTTAATATGCTTTATTGTAGGGATTGTTCAAAATGAGCGAAAGGAGCCATAATCAACTCATAAAGGAGTCAAAACTTGCACAAAAACCAAGACTGGGTCAAGAGGTGTAGAACGCGGACCGCGACAGAGAAGTGCGGCCGCGAAAGTATCAACACGGACACGTGACATAATTACGCGGTCCGTGAAATAAAGAATCAGAGACATGGTTTTTGTACACAAATACGAATGACCGCGTCAGAAAGAGGAGGCCGCGAAATTACTAGCGTGGTCGCGATTGGAATTCCGCAGACCGCGGTTTCTAAGGATCAAAGATTGCATAATTCAAGCATAAATGAGAAGGGCGGTCTGCGTCAAAATTATGTGACCGGGGGGTCTCTCACACGGACGTGGTGGAAATTACGCGGTTCGCGAAACAAGGTTCAACCTAGTCCCAGATGTGAAGAAACGCGGACCGCGATCAAAATTATGCAGCCACGAAAGAAAGAGTGCGGCCGCGGTCAGAATTACGCGATCGCGAAACCTCCGTAGGGATATTTTTGTCCGAAAATTTCAGCCTAGTATAAATAGATATTTTTGTCAATTTTAGGTTATGTTATGTTTTTGCTGAGCACGTGAGATGACTAGGTTTTCCTATTTGAATAATGTTGTACAAGATTTACCTTCAAACATTAGATTTTCATCTTTTACTTTAATATTATGGATTATATCTCTTTTTTATCTTTCATTTCTGCTATTATTATGAGTAGCTAGACCCATATCTACGGTTGTGACCCAACCCTAGTGTGGGTATTTAATGAGTCTTGAATTTTACGGCTTGATTATTTATGGGTTAGTGTATTTAGCCTAATTTATGCTAGAGTTGTAGAATTAGTGGTTGCAAACACTGGTTCATGCCTTTATGACTTAGGCTCTTCTTGAGAAAGAGGGACTAAGTCTAGGAAAATTAGGCTAACAAGGAATTGGGGTGAACTCAAGAAATTGATAGCTCCACCTAAAGAATTAAACCTAGAGATAGTAATACCCGACTTGAGCTAATATCACTTGTATTGCATGAACACCCATTTGGACTTGAGAAAGCCAAATTGGAAAAAATCACTCAAACTACCGAGAGGTATAAAGTGAGTACTTATGTGTGATGGTTATATTACCACCCCAATCAAATCAAGCTTGCCCTAGATTCTTGATACCCGCTAGATATCCACCTAGGCGGAAGTCACTACTCTAGTCCTTTTAAAAAGTTGAAAAACAACACCAAAAATATTGTACTTAGCTTTAATTTTATCATACAATAGAAATAGAAGTAGAAGTAGAATCATCACAATCATTTTTGGAAGTGAAATTAGGAACAAGACACGCATCTAGATTTAGATAGATACCTGAGTCCAAATCAATTAACTCGCTGTGGAAATAGATCCCGACCTTGTTGGGTACAACTGCATCGACCATTCTCGCTACTCAATGGTAGTGCAGGTTCGAAACCGATCAATTTTTGGCGTCGTTGCCGGGGAGTTAGACGGTCTTAGTTATCCATCTAACTATTTGTGTATTTGGTTTTTATTTCCTTCCGTTTTTTCTAATTTTGTGTGTCCATTGCTTTTAGGTACCAAATGGCTCTTAACGAGGCCCTCAGACATATTCCTCCGGGGGAGGAGGTAGAATACAATGATGTGGATGAGGTTAATCTAGAACCTCAAGTACAAGGAAGAGGCTGCCCGCCTCATGAAAACATTCCTAACCTCCCACCACCACCTCCTCCAAGGTCAGCACACCGGGTGCTACCCAATGAAGTCTACGCAAGAGCAATTGTCCCGCTCTGGATTCGGGCGAGAAATTTTCAAATAACCAATGTCATGCTGACTCTATTGGAGAAAAAGGTTTCTTCACCGGAGCTCCCCATCGGAATGCATATAAGCATCTCAAAGGTTTTGTAGACACATGCTGAGGGAGAAATCAGATGAATGTATCTGAGGACACTTTGAGATTGTTGCTTTTCGCATTTTCACTTAGAGGGAAGGATTTGGATTGGCTTGAGAGGCTACCCAAACATTCCATCACCACTTGGGATGAGTTGGCTGAGAAGTTCATAGCAAAATTTTTCTCTCCGGGTCATATGGCAACATTGAGGGATGAGATCTTAGCCTTTAAACAAGAGCCAAATGAACCCTTACATGAAATCTGGGAACGGTACCGGACAATGGTAAAAGAATGCCCCAACAATGATCCAGCAAACATTTTATAGGGGTATCAACACAACAAACCAGTGTATGGTGAATCAACTCGCAGGGGAAAATTTCATGTAAGTGCCTTATGCCAATGCATGTTACATATTAGATGAGATGGCTGACACCTCCTCAGCTTGGCAAAGTCGGGAAAACGTTCCTCAGGTTGACCCTAATGTAATCCACCTTCACAAGGAACTTCATGATCACGGACAAGCCATAGCAGAGTTGACAACTACTATGAACCAGTTAGCAAAGGCTAAACTTCAGCAGGTTCAGGGGCCAAAGCAAGTAAACGCCATGGAAGGAGTGAATGTAATGGTCAACAAGAGAAGACAACATGGTCAACAAGTGCAAAGCAATCAATAGCAATTTGAGCAGAGTGGTAGTGGCTATAATCAAGACGATTATTATGATGATCAAAGTTAGGAAGTTTTATATGCCAATGATTACCAAGGTCAACGGAGCAATGATGCAAATCAACAGTGGAGATCACAAGGAAACAATCAAAATTGGGGCAACCAAGGCCAAGGGAATTGGAATAGTGGCAACAACAACAATCCGGACAGTTGGGGGGACAACAACCAAAATTGGGGTAATCAACAAGGCAATTGGGGAGGAAAAAATAATAGAAATATGAGTGGCAACAATAATAACAATTGGGGAGGCAATGGAAACCAAGGGGGTTGGAGCAACAATAACCAAGGCAATCAGGGGTCGGGCTTTCAAAGGCCCCCGATGTATCAACAACCCAACAACCCGCCTCCATATCCGTCACAAGGGAAAAGTTCTTCAAACAATGAGTTGGGCCAAGTATAAAGTATGTTCAATAAAATGATGGAAAGAAATGCCGACTCTGATGCTCAAATAGCCTCTCACAATACTTCTATCCGCAACTTGGAAAATGGGTCGAATTTATCAAGCACTGAATACTCACCCTAAGGGGGACTACCAAGTGATACGGTAGTAAATCCTAAGGGTGGGAACAATATGGGCCATGCGATGGCTGTGGCCACAAGAAGCGGTAGAGGCGGAGATGCAATTACCTCAAATCCAAGAAATATTGTGAATGATGATTTGGTTATGCAAGAATATAATGAGATCCAAGCCAGTGATGATAATATGAATGTTGAAGTGAGGATAGACATTGATGAAAACGTGGAGGAGACACAAAATGATGTGAACCCGTCTAGAGAACACGTGATAGACATAACAAAAATGGTAGTGCTCAACGCCAAGACCCCTTTTTCGAGGCCTCCTCCACCATATGCTCAAAGGCTTGAAAAGAATAACAATGAGAATCAATTCAAGAAATTCATTGATATGATGAAAAGCTTGTCCATCAATGTGCCTTTGGTTGAAGCTCTAGAACAAATGCCGAGATATGTCAAGTTCATGAAGGACTTGGTAACAAAGAAGAGGTCAATGAATTGTGAGACGATAAAAATGACACATCAAGTGAGTGACATTTTGAATTCCATGGCTCACAATCTAGAAGATCCCGGTGCCTTTATAATTACATGCACTATTGGTAGTGCCGATTTCGCCAAAGCCTTGTGTTATTTGGGAGGGAGCATTAATTTAATGCCATATTCTGTGTTCAAGACATTGGGGATTGGGAAACCAAGACCTACTTCCATGAGGTTTCAAATGGTGGACCGGACAATGAAGCGGCCGTTGGGGATAATTGATGATGTGCTAGTTCGGGTCGACAAATTCATTCTTCCTGCAGACTTTGTGATTCTCGACTGCAAAGTTGACTATGAGGTGCCAATCATATTGGGGAGACCTTTCCTAGCAATAAGAAAGGCCTTCGTTTATGTGAAAGCTGGGGAGATCACCTTCCGGGTGGGCAATGAAAAAGTTGTGTTCTACGTGTGCAAATCAATGAGGCAGCCTAATAGCAACGAAGTGTTTTCCTTTGTGGATCTTGTGATTGATGTGATTATTGATGACACGAGTGCTATGATTAATGTTGAAGACCCTTTGCAAGCTATGTTGTTGAATCACGACGAGCAGAAGGAATTCTTGGTAGAATGTGAAAATGCTTTGCAAGGAATGGGATCCTATACATATGGGCCCCCGTAAACTTTCCTTGGACCTTGAGAACAGGAAGACTTCACCAACAAAGCCCTCAATCGAGGATCCACCAACATTGGAGTTGAAGACCTTGCCTTCACACCTCAGGTATGAGTTCTTAGGCCCTTGTCAGCATTACCTTTTATTCTTTCTTTGTGCTTAACTAACGTGCATGTGGACTCCACCCTTGCAGTGCTTCAAAGAAGGAAGAAGGCAATATGATGGACTTCTGCTGACATTCGGGGTATAAGCCCCTCCTTTTGCATGCACAAAATCATACTAGAGGAATGACAAAGTGTTGGCCCAATGTGAAGAGACCAACTTAGTGCTTAATTCGGAGAAGTGCCACTTTATGGTCGAGGAGGGCATTGTCCTCGGCCATAAGATCTCCAAGAACGGTATTGAAGTGGACAAAGCAAAAATTGAAGTGATATCAAAACTCCCTCCTCCCACTTCCGTCAAGGGAGTGAGGAGCTTTCCTGGTCACGCGGGGTTTTACCGAAGGCTCATCAAGGATTTCTCAAAAGTGGTAAACCCTTTGTGCAAGTTGTTGGAAAAATATGCCAAGTTTGTGTTCAATGATGATTGCATGAAGGATTTTGAGCTTCTAAAGTATATGTTGACTACCACTCCCATCATTACCGCACCCAATTGGAGTTTACCATTTGAGCTCATGTGCGAAGCTAGCGACGTTGCGGTAGGAGCGGTTTTGGGGAAAAGAATCAACAAGATATTTCATCCGGTTTATTATGCAAGCAAAAAAATTAGCGACGCCCAATTCAACTATATGGTGACCGAGAAAGAGTTATTAGACACTGTCTTCGCCATGCAAAAGTTCTTCCCGTACCTCATGGGTACCAAAGTGATTGTGCACACCGGTCACGCGGCACTTTGTTACTTGACGACCAAAAAGGACTCTAAGTCTAGGTTGATGAGATGGGTTCTTCTTCTACAAGAGTTTGACCTTACAATCATAGACCAAAAAGGGAGTGAGAATCAAGTGGCGGACTACTTGTCCCGCTTGGAAGAGGAGGGAGGCCCCATGATGGCCTCGGGATTAGTGATTCATTTTCGGGTGAACAAATCCTCTCTATGTCTTTGAATGGGATGCCTTGGTTCGCCGACGTGGCTAACTTTCTTGTGACCGGCATTATCCCGAGTGAGCTCTCTTCTAACCAAAGGAAGAAGCTCAAACGGGACTTCTTGGATTATTATTGGGACGAGCCATATCTTTTCAAGATTTGCAATGATGGTGTTATCTGGAGATGTGTTCCGGAAGAAGAGCTATTGAGTATCCTTGAAGTTTTCCATTCCTCGCCCTATGGTGGTCCTCATGGTGGGGAGAGAACTGCTACAAAGGTCCTAAGTTGTGGATTCTATTGGCCTACCTTGTACAAAGACGCTAGCGATCTTGTTAGGCGTTGTGATGAGTGTCAAATATCCGACGGAATTTCCAAGAATAATGAAATTCCCCTCACCACCATTCTTGAGATTGATATTTTCGATGTGTGGGGTATCGATTTTTTGGGGCCATTTGTAAGTTCATGTGGAAACACTTATATTCTGGTTGCTGTTGATTATGTTTCCAAATGGGTTGAAGTTGTGTCTTTGCCTGACAATGAGGCACTGAGTGTAGTGGCTTTCTTAAAAAAAATATATTCACAAGGTTCGGCACCCCAAGGGCTATCATTAGTGATGAGGGTTCTCATTTTTTCAACAAAGCATTCGACACTTTACTTTCCAAGTATGGTGTCAATCATAAGGTGTCAACCCCTTAGCAACCCCAGGAAAGTGGACAGGTTGAGGTATCCAATAGGGAGATCAAGAGAATATTATCCAAGACTGTTAATGCAAACTGGACTAATTGGTCAAGGAAACTTAACGATGCTTTGTAGGCCTATAGAAATTCTTATAAGACTTCAATTGGTATGTCTCCATACTGGTTGGTATTTGGGAAAGCATGCCATCTTCCAGTTGAATTAGAGCACAATTCCATGTGGGCGCTTAAGAAATTGAACCTTGAATGGGATGTAGCTGCCAATCTCCGGGTAGAGCAACTAAATAAACTTGATGAGTTCCGGTTCCATGCTTATTCCAGCTCGTCCTTGTATAAGGAAAAGATGAAGTACGTACATGAAAAATATATCCGGAATAAGGAATTCAAGGAGGGTGAGTTTCTTCTATTCAATTCTCGGTTACGAATGTTTCCAGGAAAGCTCAAGTCAAAGTGGAGTGGCCCTTTTGAAGTGGTGCATGTAACTCCGTTTGGTGCTCTCGATTTCAAAAACAAAAAAGGTGAGATCTTTAGAGTCAACGGGCATCGAGTGAAGCACTACCTTGGAAATATTGATGATAGCCACGTGGTGGCCTTGATCCATTTCAAGTGATGTTGGTAAAATACGTCGTGCCGCAACGTTAAATCAGGCGCTTCTTAGGAGGAAACCCATGTGTTTTTGTTTCTTTTGATTTTTCTTATTAGATTAGGAATTATTTTGGACTAACTGGTAGTGAAGTGTATGTAGGAATTGGTTGTGCAGTGCAGGAATTTGACAGAAATTTTTTTTGGCTAAGTATTGGAAGTTCTTGTACCGCGTCCATAATTTCGCGGACCGCGAGAGCACTTTGCGGTCGCGCCCATTATTCCGCGGACCGCGCCCAGTGCTTGAAGCTGCTCTTCATAAGGTAACATAGCGCGGACCGCGATGAATTTTGTGGCCGCGCTCACGTAAGGCGGTGGGTTCCACAGTTGCTAATTATAAATAGGGGTTCCTTAATCATTTACACTTTTTGAACCCTAATATTTCACCGCATAAAAACACTGTTCATCTTCTCTGGCTCTCAATTTCATCTCATTCACATCAAGTGTTCATTTCCTACTAAAATTTTACTACTGGTATGTTCAAGTCCATAATTTGATTTTATCTTTTTCTTTTATTTTCGCTTTGTTTTAATTTTTCGTCTTAGTTAGGGTTAGATGCATGCCATAATCTCAAATTAATGCTTAAATACATGTGGGTAGTGTTTACATGCCTAATGGGGGCTAGGGTTAGTAACTTTGCATGGTTAATTGAACTAAATTTTACACACTTAGTGAAAACCCTAGTTGTTAGTGTTCTTCAGTACCGCTCTTATTTCAATTTCACGGCCACAGTCCATTTTACGTGGTCTACGATAGAGTATGCGGCCACATTCATTTTTCGTGGTCTGCGGTACTCTTGCTTTTAGTTACTGAGTGATTGATAAGAGTTCACGGTCGCATTTAATTTTACGCGGTCCGCGGTTGAAATTTCACGGCTGCGTTCATGTTTTCACGGTCCTCACTCTTGAACTTCAGAGAGTCTGATAATTGCTTTCGCGACCAAGTTCATTTTTTTGCGGTCCGTGATTGGTCATTCACGGCCGCGGCTAATTTTTGGCGGTCCGTGTTTGTCCAATATTAGAGAGTCAGAAGTCTGAAACTGACCTCTTCACGACCGCGTTCAATATTTTGCGATCCGCGATTGGCATTCTACGACCGCGTTCAGTTTTTCGCGGTCCGCGGTTCCCTATTCTGAGAAGCACTGCTGTTCATTTCATCTGTACTTCTTTAAGGCATGATTGAACCTCAATTATAATTGTATTTCACTACTTGTGTGTTGCAGAAAATGGTGCGATCTCGTGATGGACCAGACAAAACAAAATGGAGGGAAGAATCCTCCCGAGGCCGGGGCAAAGGGAAGCAGGCTTTGCCCTTAGCATCTTAGAAAATTATTAGCAAAAAGGCCACCCTTGTGAGATCTCCGACTGAGTCCTCGGACACGAGTGAATACCTCCCATCCCAAGAGGTTTCCGAGGGAGAATCTGCACAACAACAACAATCGAAGGCTCAATCAAAACCTTTCAGACTTATCAATGAACCTACCTCCTCTTCTGGGTTGTCTGATGGCTCAGAAAGAGGTAGTGAGTCTTCGGCACCATCTTCCCCACCTGCTGCAACTCCGGCCTCAACAAATGCTCCTATTAATGTTGATGATGAAGAAGAGGTTCCGGATGACGGGAGAAAAGGTGATACCTATGTAAGGGGGTTGACCAGGTCAAGGAAGCCCGAGGTGTGGGCTAATAGGTTCGTGAGCGAGAAGGCCTACCTGAAATTCCAGGAGTGGTGGCCACAAAGGTCGCTCACCCTTGAGAGACAGTTCATAGAAAAAGACCTTCTCCCTCACAATCTGAATGTGAAGAGACAGTTTGAGGAGAGAAAAGGGTGGAAGTACTTCACCAACAGGATTGTGGATGCCAACGAGTACCTGGTCAAGGAGTTCTACGCAAATGTGGCCCACATAAAAAAGGGCACCACTGTGACTAAGGCACGAGCGGTGGTTAGACCGGCCATGTTGTATGGAGATGAGTGTTGGCCAATCAAGAATTCACATATCCAGAAGATGAAAGTAGAAGAAATGAGGATGTTGAGATAGATGTGTGGGCACACTAGGCTGGATAAGATTAGGAATGAAGATATTTGGGAGAGTCTGGGCGTGGCTCCCGTGGACAACAAGATGCAGGAAACGCGACTTAGATAGTTCGGACACGTGCAGAGGAGAACCCTAGATGCACCGGTTAGGAGGTGTGAGCGGTTGACTTTGGCAGGTACGAGAAGAGGCAGAGGATAGCCTAAGAAGTATTGGGGCGAGGTGATCAGGCAGGACATTGCACGGCTTCATATTTCCGAGGACATGGCTCTTGATAGGAACACGTGGAGATCGAGCATTAGGGTGGTAGGCTAGGGGGTATTCGAGAGTTCTTCCCTTGTTGTAACGAGTAGTCTGATAGAGTTTTGTTAGGTTTGTTAGCGGTCTATGCTGTGTTCACATGATTGGTTTCATAGTTTTGTGTTATTGTCCTTTCCCTTATTCGTTGTTGTTATTTTCTTTCTGACATCTTTTGTTGTTACATTCCTTTTATTTTGTTCTTTTATGATATTATTGTCTCTCCTGTTGAGCTGAGATTCTCATGGAAACATCCTCTCTACCCTTCTCGGGGTAGGGGTAAGGTCTGCGTACACTCTACTCTCCCCAGACTCCACTAGTGGGATTTTACTAGGTATGTTGTTGTTGTTGTGACTAAGGTACGAACCCTGAAGATCCGGTTTGATGGCAACACATTGAACAGATACCGGGTTTGAAGATGTGGAAGTAGTTCAATACTTAGAGAAGCTGACATTAGATGAAGCAACCCATCCATGGATATCAGAGGTGATAGCATCCCAGGGACAACACCGGCCTGGCTCACAGTTAGAGTCCCGATAGCTAGAAACACCCTCAGCTTTGAAGCCAAAGGGTGGTGCACATTTGTATGCAGCCGGCTTGATCCTTCCCAGCATGATAGTGTCATCCCACTCTCCCAGACGATCCTAATAGCTTCCATCATGGCGGGGTATCTAATCAATGTGGGGAACCTCATGTCCCAAAACATCTCCAAAGCAACCGGAAAAGAAGAAAGGTCCTACCCCTAACCCAACTTCATCACTATGTATCTCGAGGACCAAGGGGTAGAGGGGAGGCACTATGACACAAAGGTAAAGCCAAAGGAGACCTTCTCCTGGTACAAACTTCAAGGAGCAGATAACTCGAAGGCTAAAGGAAAGTCCACTACCTCTATTGGCCAGTCTGAAGAGCCAAGGGTAGTGGCCACCAGGTCAGAGCCTTCCACTGCAGAGGGTTCTTCAGCTGCGATGCCTCCTCTTTGATCCGGGCCATCCATCACCGCCCCATTATCTGTGCCCTTATCTTCCACATACCCTCAGACTGCACTACGGGTTTCTCAGGTATTATCCAGCCTCAACAACTGGATGCAGACAACTATATCAAAGTTGTCTGCCTTTTCTAGTGCAGTCACAACATAGTCAGCTCCAACAAAGCTTCAGGTACCTCCATCAGTGGAGGATTCATTGAATGAGCTTCTAGACAACCATAAGAAGATCCTGGAGACTTTGGATGCTCATGGAAAGGTGATCAAGGATATGGGCGAGCAGGTCAAGAAAATGAGGAAGACTCATGCCTCAAAGGAGTCAGTGGAGAAGCTGAAGAAGGAGGTAGAGAAATTCACTTATGTTGGAGATATCCCACTAGACTTGCTTATAGAGGAGACTGCCCCAGCAGCACAGGCAGCAGAGCATGAGGCAGACGGAGAGCCAGTTAGAGGATTTCTTAGAAGCTATGATGCAACAGGTTATTGGGTCAAATGCCAAAATCAGTGAGAGAGTAGATGTACATGATGCAGCTATTAAAAATATTGAAGTACAGTTGGGCCAGATATCTATGGCAGTGAACAATCGTCCTCCTGGAACTTTACCTGCAGATACTCAGGTAAATCCTATGGACCAAGGCCCAAGGCCCAAGGCAGTTGATGGCAGTGACTCTCCGCAGTGGAAGAGACTTAAACTTGGAACTGGAGAGAGCTCGTGAAAGCATACATGCCGAGACACTGGTACCCATGCCAATTGTACTTGATGATTCAACAAACTTGACCAAGGTAATAGTGCAACCTACTGAAGGAGAACCCATTGCACAGAGTGAGACTGAAAAAGAAGTGGAGATAGCCCAGAAGCCGGTAGTTGAGGTGGTGGCTGAGAAAGAAAAGTCCCAAATCACTGGGAAAAAGAGACCGCCAGCTCCATTCCCTCAGAGGCTGGCCAAATACCAAAAGGATGAACAGTACAAAAAGTTCTTGGACATGCTAAAGCAAATACAGGTAAATATCCCATTGATTGATGCGTTGAAGGAAATGCCTGGTTACGCTAAAATGATGAAGGACTTGATGTCCAGAAAAGTTGACTTCCAAGATCTGGCTACTGTCACGCTTACTCAGACTTGTAGTGCGGTGGTGACGCGCCCTATTGCTGAAAAGTTGTCTGACCTAGGGAGTCTTACAATTCCTTGTACCATTGGCAAATTAGCTTTCACCAAAGATCTATGTGACTTGGGGGCCATCATTAATCTGATTCCGCTGGCCATATATAAAATACTGGGGATTGGTAGAGCCAGGCCCACCTCCATGCTGCTATAACTTGCTGATAGGACGGTGAAGAGACCGTCGGGTATTCTGGATGATGTATTGGTGCAAGTGGGGA
>ML316921.1:193604-283502 GCA_005239505.1 Nicotiana paniculata | reverse complement strand
TGTAGGAGACTTCTATTTCACTTGGGAAACACTTAAGCCCGTCAAAACACGATTTCTGGCCGAACTGGGGACCTGGCGTTTGGATCCAAAGACCTGGCTAACGTCAGGCAAGGGCTGGCGTTTCAGCCCTAACGCTTGGCTAACGCCAGGGTAGGGCTGGCATTTCAGCTCTAACGCCTGGCTAACGCCAGGTAGGGCTGGCTGTTTGGCTCTGTCGCCCGGCTATCGCCCGGGTGTCTCCTTTCGCGTATTTTTCGACGTATTTGCATCTTTTTAGCTCCGTTTCCATCTCCACTTCACCTACACATGAAATAAACTCCATTAAGCACATAACAAGTGTATTTTTATCATTAATGCGCATAAAATGTAAGGTATATCACATGTTAAACTATGCAATTTAGTCTCGCATCATTAAACATGTCTGACTGTAACAAGTGTTCGTCCTCTCTCAATCTGTTTCGAACCTTTTCCTTTGACTTTTGGGTAGATTGTGTTTTCTTGAACTTTTTGATCTCCCTTTGGCCTGGACAATATGCTGGTACCATCTTTTCTTTCTAACTGGAACATTCATTCCCATTCCGTTTTTCTCATAGTGCATACGTGATAGCCTTATTGTGCCACACACTTGTCTGCCTCTCATGAACTCGTAGTATCATTGTGCCTGGTTTGTTGATCTTATCATACCACCACTTCACCACCAGTCGTCTCACTTTCCATTGTAATATGTAGACATGAACTCCCTCTAGATCTTTTAGTTGATATTCAGTGACACCCAAGTCGGTTGCATTATGGTTAATCCTTTATACCTTCTATTAACACTTGTGCTCTAGGCGAGTCAACCATTCTGATACGAACTATTTTATGAGAACCATGACCATCTCAATTTATAGATTTCCTTCCCATTTCTTCTCGCCTCGTTATTCCTATTTAGTGAATAGTTATGCACTCTTCCATATGTTACGTGGTCCTTTCCCTTAGTTAGGAATTCATCCTTCTCACCTCTCGATATTTGTTGGGATATCTGTGGGAAAGTGTGTTCATTCACGTATCACTTAACAGTTCCTTGCTTGTAAGATTCTTAAGAGGTTCTCGATCAAGTCCAAATGCACTCTTGGGTTATTCTAGCATCACATTTATTTCTCCCACTCATCCCTCCTTTCTTAAAGCCTTGGAACTTTAGTTAAATTGCAAATCCATGATAAGCCCATTCGAAAAACTCGCAACCTTTCACATTTGACATATACTACTTCCTTGGGTTCCATTGTCCCTGGACCTCTAACAAGTATAAAATACCTTTACAAATGTTACTCTTACTTTCTAGGATCGTTGATCCTGTCATTTACTTTGTCATGTATGAAAAATTTACCTTCCTTAACCTTCAACCTTATTGGAGCACTAGTGGTTTATCATAGCATATCCTTTCGCAGAATCACGTTACCCATTATCACTTTTCTAGGCTACACATGCCTTCAACAAACTATTCAAACATCATAGCTATGTGGTCTTACTCTTGTTTCATTGTATTTAAGTAGCCTCATTATGGCCCTTCCTTCCCCACTTGGGGTGAATGTCACGGATTTCCACACAATTCATGAATTTAGCAACTTGAGGGATATATATCTCATGTCTCTAGCCCTCATATATATGTTCAACTATTAGGGATAGTTAAGTCGCCATTGTATTAATCCCATAAGTGCTCTACTCCTATCCGTCCACACAGGTTTGGGATTCTAATTTCCTCATGTCAATATCTTTTAGGAGTGTAACACAACTTCGTACATTTCTGGATTCTTATAAATTTCATAGTACAAGGGTCTTCATTTTGGGTTCAATTGACTCTCCTTTTATAACTTCTTGTCTCCTATGAGAGACTTACACTCTCATCATTAAACTCCTGGTCATGCCCTCCATATATCACATGCTTATATAACAAATTTTCTTCTACACCTTAGGCTCATATACATTCTTCCCACATGTGCTATTTAAGCTTACGTCTCATTTATCAAGTCAATGTCTCTTTGGAGGTGGGTAATCACTTTCAACACTTTCCTCATATAAAGTATGCTCATGGTACTATGTACTTACCTAATATGCCCATACCATTCGTTCAACATGATACATGTGTCATCTCCTTAATATTCAGGCCTTTGCCCATGTGTCATGTCATATGACCACATTAGTTGGAGTAGACGAAAGAGCGTTTAAACTTACCTTGAACCCTAACGCACGAGTTAGAAGACAATCTTATACTCAAGCTTTATCGCACGATCTAGAGTGTTTAAGAAAGGTAACATTCCTAAATGTCCATGTAGCCTCCAAGTTATAGATGTGGTCGACGACACACCGATAAAAAGGACTCTACTAGACACGGCTCTGAGACATCCTTGGATACTTTAAACTTTAGGCTCTAATACCAAGTTTGTCATGCCCCAACCTCGAAATGCGCGACCGGTGCTCAACCGAGTGAAAACAAACTGAGCAAACCTATTATATATTTTCTACCCAACTCATTATGATCAAGATTAATTATACAGAAGGAAGATTTTGTAAGCATTTCCAAATCGATTCAATTGTTACATCATTGGTAAGTTTTTCAGAATTACATACACTTTTCAATTTGAAGGAATAAGGGTCCAAAACACAACATAGTCCACTTACCCTTCGAATACCAATATAAAACCCACATAGTGTCTACAGAGCCTCTAAAGATACAAAAGAGAGTCATAACAACGCTGAAAATAAGGCCCCAGCTATACCTCAAAACGTGGAAAACATATAAACAAAATATGTACTACATGACCCCAGGAAAAAATGGGGCTCACCAAGTCTGCTGGAAAGATGATGATGATTCACCACTAGCTGCGATCAACATTGTCTGCTATAGAACCACCTACATCCATTTGAAGATGTAGCATCCGCGGCAGAAGGGACGTTAGTTTTGTCGAATAGTACTAGTATGTATAACTAAAAACCATCTCATTTAGAAACAACAATAATACAAGAAATAATCATGGAATCAATGGAAACCTTAAACAACACTACAACATCAAATTAAGGATCACATAAGCTTTCGAGTAATTTTCATAGCTTTAAATTGGGAAACCATTAGAATTAATACCTCATCATTCACAATACCACCGTAGTTTTATACGTAGTCCGATCACGGCTCGTTCGACTAGGTCGTCCCATTGGAGACATTCACTACAATCACAATTCCAGTTTCAGTTTCTAGTTTCAATTTCCAATTTCAGTTTGCAGCACAGTACCACCATGTGTTCGGCATGGCGTCCGATCACGGCATGATCGGCTAGGCCGTCTCAGCCAATACATTACCATTTTCCATTGATCCTCTCATTTCATATTTCTTTCACATATATCAATTCATCGGCACTAGTGGCCACAAGCGTTATATCATACCTATGCTCTTGGCCGTATTTCATAATGCAAGTTCTTTCCCACATTTCACACTATTATCATTTTGAACAAATTAGCCTTTCATCAATATATTGAGTACACAAGAGAGCAATTACAGATCATAGGTAAGTAGAGGCCTTCACATACTTTAGCATAACAACCTTTATTCATACTCGACTGGAAGTCTAGGCATTTTAGCACATGTTCCATACCCTTAACACATCCTCAAATGACAAGATAGCATAATGGGAACATTGAAATACATATTTCACGTATATTCTTGCAACACAAGCACATTTGGAATAGTAATTTCTACATCAATCAATTTTGGAACTTACACCAATTGCATGGACACCAAGGGGGTTCAATTTCTAAGAAGAGGGGGTTTTAGCCATATATACCTGAATTCTCCGTTAATAATACTACGTCATGCACCACACTAAACAAATTCAATTTACAACAATGCAACATATTTGTAACTATATTAGTATGATTTCTATACTTTAAGTCATTTAGACTTTTTATCAAACATCTAATGTGCATAGTATTCAACTACCTCTAGTAATGGTGTTTCTTTATCCAACAATCCCTCCTTCCTATCAACAAGATATAGTACAATATCTTTTGATTGCTAATTGCCTTTTTAGCACCATTATAATCATCAATGGCCTCACATCCTCCAAATTTCACTAATTAACTCATTACAAAATCTCTACAACACCCAATAATCTAGTTTAAGTATTTATGGCTTCCAATCACCATCTAATAAGTGCTAATTCTCATTCCTTTATCATACATTCACTAACTATTCATGCATGTAGGTTTAAGGGTGAAAGATTAACTCTTGTAGATAAAATCTTGAAAGTCAACTTTTGGGGTGTTCTTGAGATTTTGAAGAAATCCTATGGAATCCAATACAAAACCTTGTATTAACTAGTGATTGAGAAGTGGAATCATCATAAAACATACTTAAAAACTCACCTTAAGTATGTATTGGAAGTCTTGGCCAGATGGGTGATGGAGAGAAAAGTCCTACTCTTGTAATCCTTTAATTTTTCTCTCTCCCCGCTCAGGTATTAATAGGCCCAGGTGCAGAATTTTTCAACTGGTGCTATCCCTGTGCTATATGGCTTTAGATCACTGGTTTGCTAAAATCAGGTACAGTTATTTCCCACTGGTGTTATCCCTGTGCTATAAGGCTTTAGCTCACCGGTTAGCTAAATTTTTCTGCTTCCGTCATGTGCTATAGCTGCACTATGGGGAGATAGCTCACTGTAATTTCTTTAGTCCTATTGCTTCGAATTAAACATCCAAGTGTTCCCTATTATTATAACATTCAAATATTAATAAAATAATTATCCCCAAGTATCCAAAACACTTTATCCACTCCAGTAATTCTGATGAGGATCGGGTCTAAATTAAATTGGATTCTTAAGCTCAAAATTGCTCAAATTAGCAATAGAAATTCACGCGGACATATACATTAGCATACCTCGGCACCACAAACCTTGAGTTCTTGGTAAGATTTCACGAGGCCTTACACCCATGGACTGCTGGTGTCGGAATTCTGGCTCAGTACTTCATCAAACAACTTGTAGGCTTTGCAATAACAATGATTTGAGGCGTGTGGAGGCAAATTTTAGAGGGAAAGCTATTTCCAAGGGTTTAGCTGGTCAAGTTGAGGTAAGTATTTTACCTAACTTCGTGTGGGGGAACTACTAGCTGGCATGAACTATGTTAGAACACTTACACAAGCATACACGTAGTTAAGCACTCTTATCGATTAAAAAGATTCTTGATATTGTTGAGTATAGATGCACACCCTTGTTTACTTGCCTTCTATATGAGAATGACTCTATTTGGCACAAGAGTCATCAGTGCGGTAATAAAGTGTAATGAGAGCACATGATGCCAAGTGTTAGGGTTCAGGTATTAGGACCCGTGAGTTGTAAATAGTCTGAGGTTCGGTACCTCATGGAGTTTATTGGCTAAAACTAAGTGTGGAAGCGGTCGTTTTTATTGAGTTGCTACTTGTAATTTTTTATCTGTGATTATCGGATTTAGGTTGTGTTTCTGTTCATTCTTCTGTGTCATTATTATGGTATTCCACTTATATTTGTTTTTTTCCTTTCTTACTATAACAACCGTATTATTTTCCATTTCACGTAGTCTTTACGTAGATATCATACTCTATTGTTTCTATACTTATACGTGTTCAGCCTATTTAGTCCAGTAGGTGTCTTGACTGTTCCTCGTCACTACTCCACTGAAGTTAGTCTTGATACTTGCTGGATACCGTCGTGGTGCACACATACTACACTTCTGCACATTTTTGTGCAGATCCAGGCATTTCGAAGTTAGTAGATCATTAGCTAGTTATGGGATTATTACTGTCGAGACTCAAGGTAAACCTGTCGCTGCGTTCGCAGGCTTCGGAGTCACCTTCTTATTTTGTATTCACATTGTTTACCTTGTTTCCAAACAGTTGTATTTAGAGATTTTCGAGCAAACTCTATAGAGCTTATGACTTGTACTACCAGTTTTAGGAATTGTAAATTTTATAGAGATTTCTATTTAAAAATATTGTTAGATGTTATGTAATTATTGTTGTTATTCAGTAAATGTTAGCTTACCTAGTCCCTAAGACTAGGTGTCATCACGACACCCAACAGAGGAAAAATTGGGTCGTGACATTTGTAAAAATCGATAAACTATTATTAGTTGTTAAAAAAATATTAATTAGTTACTTTTTACTGTGGTATATATATTTTCGTTAAATAGTTATTTGTTATTTTTATCCGGTTTAGATTATTTATTTGCTTAAAAACTAGTAAAATAGATAATTTGTTACTTTAGTTTCCTGTAGTGGTATCTTGTGGCCTAATGTAGTTCTTGTATTTGTAATTTAGTGCCTTTTTAGCATAGTAAAATGTAGTGCCCTTTAGCGTCGTATCCTTGTAGTTATTGAAATTAATTATTTAAGTATCTCTTATACCCCATAAATACGTCAAAAAAGCTAATAGTTCAAACACAAACTATGTCCAATTCTAGTCAACGATCTTAAGAAAATAACATGAAAAAACAGTAATATTTTTCTGGACTAAGTATTGTTATATGAATATTTAATAATTAAATCATGTATAGTTAGGAAAATTAATTATTTAATTTTATTATAGTTAAAAATAAGTGAGTCATAAACAAATATAAAATAATAATACTAACATATACAATATTAAACTAACATATAAATAATAAACTAACATTTATTATAACAGACCTTTGAGTGATAAATCAAGAAAATTTTCTCATCATGAACATATCTTGGTGCTACTGGGCCTCAAATATCGAGCCCGGAACCCATATGTGAATATTTAATAATTAAATCTTTTATAATTATGAACATTAATTATTCAATTTTATTATAGTCAAAAATAGGTGAGTAACAAACAAACATATAAAATAATAAACTAACATGTAAAATAATATAACTAACATATTAAAGTAACATATAAAATGTAGAATTAAAATATTGAAAATGTATCAACCTAATTAACAATATAGTAACATATTAAATTATAATATTGAAGGTATTGCAATATATTTAAGCAATGAAAAAGAAAAATAATGTAATTAATATTGTTGAATTTACAGTAGCCGACATGGAGGTTCCGCCTTTGCATCCCGGACCTACCACACTAGAGCTACTGTTGCTATAGGGCGAGCATAAGTCGTCCTTCATATGGGAGGGACAGTTACTGGCCCAGACGTGCCATGCCAGGAGGATAGACGATATGTGGAACTTTATTAGGACCCACCCTCTCCATTCACGTATAGTCATATGCCTCCAGGATACGGGGTTTAATAGGATTGTGGACACAGTCGGCTGCAGCTGGATTGGTCGTTGATCACGGAATTGATAGAGCGGCGGCGACTGGAGACGCACACATTCCATTTGCCCATTGGTGATGCCACTATCACACTTCAGAACGTGGAGGTCCTGTTTGGGCTTCCCGTTCATGGACACACTGTTACTTTGACGAATGTCATCAAAGAGTATACGAATTTGCAGTATCTTGAGATGCTGCATTGGCTCACCAGTTTCCAGCTACCAGATGAGACTAAATTAATTGGGGCTAGTCGTCTGCAGTTGACGCCCGTCTGGCAGCATTTGAAGGTGATGCATGCTGACATCACAGATGATACACCGGAGATCCATATTCACCGATACACGAGGTTGCTGCTACTATTGCTTATGTTTTGAGGGATTTTGTTCTCGGAACACTTCGGGGAACCTAGTCATCTTGAGATTTCTTCATCATATTGAGCGGCTAGATGATTTACATCATTACAACTGGGATGCTACTGTTCTCGGTTACTTATACAGGTAGATGTTCCGGGTGGGCATGGGCACCCAGTGAGACATTGCTGAATTTTTGCCGCTGCTACTGGTGAAAACATAGTCGATTACTCAATTCATTATAACATACTTAGTAAAAATATACCTTAAATTTTACGTCCACTTTGTATATTATCTTTAGTCCCGGGAGCGGTTCCTGCAGTTGCAGCCACCTCTACCACCCTTAGCTCCGGGTGCACCTCTCTGTTTCTCCCTCTAGCTAGGAGGTAGGTTGATAGGCGAGGATATGGACGAGAGTACGAGGCTCAACATAATCTCCTTTATTGCTGGGATTTGTTGGATTTGATGGAGGGCGCACAGGTAAACGTATACCTAAGTTTACTTGGCCTGGCTTCATATGTGTTGCGTATACCCATATTTTCTGTTGTTACCTAATAGTTCATTTGGAGGTCATACAATGATGAGCCAATAGCCGGTTTGTCCAATTATTGCTCGACCGTCTGAATTATGTGGAGCTCTACCATCCCATTGATGTGCCTTGATATTGTCTAGCACCAAGCCATCAAGCGAGTACCTCGCCAGTTTGGCCGACCACAACTTGTATCGCCACCGCCCGCTTGGCATATGGCACATTACCAGTGGGATGATCGTTCCAAGGTGGACAAGACATATATGACATAGCTAGAGGCGCATATCGATAATAGGGAGCAAAGACATGACCTAATTCCCCCCCCCCCCTCTACCTGAGCGGCCGGATGGTGAGCATGAGTATATGGTCTGGTATCGCAGCATTACCTGACTTTTCATCGGGAATCCCGTTTATCGCGCTGGCGGTCAGCACGTTCCATACGCCGAGAGGCATGAGGAACTAGTATGTTATTTGGTATACTTACTTATAACATTAACCTATCATTTCGTAATTTATATTTTACATGTTGTGCAGTCTATTGGCCTATATCTGTTCCACCAATTGGGACTGCAGATGTAGCAGTATACCGGCGAGGGAGAAGCCGGTTTGCACGAGTATGGCCCACAAGTTACCGATTTTGCTTCCCAGACATTGAGGCAAGCCCGATATGATGAGCGCTTAGGATACCAGGATAATTATGTGGTGCCAGAGCAGTACTGTCATGGGCCAGCAGTGGAGCCGGAATGTGGTCGATGTGGCAGGCGTGCCCCACGAGGTAGGGGTGTCCTCCGAGGTCGTCGGGGTCCGCGGGGAGGTGGTCCCCAGCAAGGGGGCGTTGAGGCACCTGTTCAGGATGTTGGAGTTGATCAGCCGGGTGACCTCCATGAGCCAGACCATGCTCACAGTGATATGTCGTCATTGAGCCTTCAACTTACTCCAGGGACTTTGCAAGTGACTCTGTCAGCTCCATTGTTGATCGCAGGCACCGCCATTACGCGAGAGAATTGGGATAAGTATTTTCCTGATCCTCCAAACCCATTGATCGTTGCTGATGATTTTTCGACACAAGATGTGGATAGTGGGCGCCGAGTGAGTTATTGTTCATTATCGAGGGATGCTGAGGATCTTTCACAGGCGAAGATTTGTTTGTATTACTATTATTTATAAATTTTTTTATTTCATTGATTAGCCATAAATATCTTTATGTTTTTTTAAGGCTTCATCCTTGCCCGTCACGGAGGCCACTTTGTGCGATATTGACCTGGCTGTGACAGATGATTATATTCAGGAGCCCGACGAGGACATGATAAGACAATTTAATTTTTTGTGACTTAACACGTACATTACTAATATATAAATATATCATATACTAAAATATCTTATTATTCTGTAGGTTACTGTTGGACCGATGTCCCCTTCTACCGAGCCTGCCAGCCCTACTAACGATCATGCTACAACGCATCCTCCGATAAAGAGGCAACGTGATGAGGAGGATCCTCGTAGTGTAGTCGGGCGGGATGGGATGCGCCTCAGACCAATGGCTGCATTAAAGCTTACCGGATGTAGGACACATTGATTTTTTTGTATTTTATGTACACATGACATTCAGTAAATAATAACAACAATTTTTATTGTTTACATTATATGTGCATTATGTTTTTATTTCTCCGATTCTTCGTTATTTTTACAACACAAACACAAACATAGAAACTTAACATAATTTAAATTCAGAACAACAAATGAAAATACATGACACAGAAAACATAAAGATAAAATGCTACACTCAACACATACATGTGTTTGTTTAGTCACTACCGCCTATTATTCTTTGCTCCAACCACTTAAATTTCTCTTCCAACCTATTTTTTATCTTCTTCCGCCTCTTTTAGTTTCTCCTGCACTGCCGCAATTTCTTGTTGCATTACAGAGATTCGGCGCGTTGGTATTCACCATTCATATTCCAAACATAATGCAAACATGATTTGTAGTATTCCTGGTTAATGGGTTCATCATACCATTCCTTAAACATACATTGATTTCTGTCATTGCGTCCAAACAATTGTTGACATATCTAGTATTTGCGCCCAACATTACCATTTGACCAATATGCCGTCAAAATCGCACGTTTTCCACAATAGCACCTTGGTTGGTTATTGCGTCCAGACATTTGTTAATATAATAAAAATAAAAAGTTAATGGAATGTTTTGCTATTTGTTTTGGTTAAGCGCAAATAATAACTAACATGCGCTAGTTACTTATATGCAAGATAACACACATAATGGTGCATTTCACTGCGATATGTATCGCATGTTAAAGATTCTTTCGGGTACAAAACAACTATTTAGAAGATAACTTTTGCAGGCAAGCAGATTTTTTGGTCGAGAAGACAACACACATAACGTAGTATTTCACCGCGCTATGCTTCACGTGTTAAAGATTCTTTCGGGTAATATACATATTTTTTAGAAGTAAGATTTTACAGGTGAGCAGCTTATCAAGTCGACAAGACAACCCACATAACGTAGTATCTCACCGTGCTATACTTCACGTGTTAAAGATTCTTTGAGGTACAATACAACTTTTCCAGAAGATAGCTTTTGCAGGCGGGCAGCTTTTTCAGGTCGACAAGACAATTGTTTTTTTTAAACGGGTTTATGTTAGATTTTTGTACTAAAGTGTTAATGCTAAATATCAATAAGATTTAAACAGCAATGGAAAAGTGATTTTATTTCATACATTATGCAAGATAAACGAGTACATACACTTTTTACAACCACATTACGGAAACAAAACACAACGTATATCCTTGATAGTTGGGCACATTAGATTAACTTCCACCAGGATCTGGATTACCACCGCCACCCAAACCAGCTGAAGGACATTTACGATGGTCATGTCCTATTTGCGAGCATATGCCACATTTGCGCGCATAAACGGTATCACCAACATCCATTTAGTTCCGTATACGCGTTCTTTTTTACATTTATCGTTGACGTACATAGTCCTTGTTACACACCATTTTATATGGTTCCGGCAGCGAATAATGCTCGGCACCCACTGGTTGTAATTTCCCACTATAGGTGTTTAAGTACGCAACAACACTATATTCTTTATCAACGTATTTGGTTGCCCCTAAACCTGTATGTTGAAAGCATTTGATGGCATGTGAGCATGTCATGTGGTAGATGGACCATTTCCCACAAGAGCATAACCTTCTGGCTTCATTTACGGTGTGTATATTATTCCCTTGATTTTAATGGATAGCGGTGCAAACTTCAAAAATATTTTGCTCGTTGCAATACTGTAAATATGAATGCCAATGTGCTCGCCGCCTGTATTCCTCAAATGTTTTCATTGGTAGTGGCATAAATTCAATATCTCTTTCCATCAATGAAGATGCACCTCTAGCCCTTTCAACAAACCTCTCCGCCATCTAGTGACATGCAATCCTCGTGCAGACTTCCATAACCCGTTGAAATACTTTGACACATTTGTAGTCATAATTCCCCATCTTCTGCCATCATCCGCATGCAAAGTCCACTTGTCAAGCTCATGTCGCATCAACCACTCTCGTCTTCATGCCTGATAGATTCCATATGCCTCCTGAATTTACACTATTGGTGTTCTGTTACAGCCATCCACAATAAATCATGCAAATCCTTGTTGGGATGTGCCTTCTCAAAATTGGCCTTCAGGTGCCTCACACAGTAATGGTGGTAGGCATACGGTTCTTGCCATGTAGGCAAATTCTATACAAAAATTAAGATACCACCATGTCGATAAGATATTAGACAAATACCTGAGTGCTATTTGACAACGTGCTCTTTCAAGTGGTTCAAAAATAGTGTCCACGTCTCTTGGATTTCATTGCCACAAATAGAAAAATCTAAATAGAAATATACTTCCATTAGCATATACTGCAACGGCGATCAATGGCGTAATATCATACTTTCCATAGACATGAGTTCGGTCTATGGATATTACCGGCCGGCAATGCACAAAACCATCAATTGCTAGTTTAAATGCCCAGAACACATATCTGAATATATGTTCAGGCATTATCGGACTTCGTTCAAGCTTCTGATCCCTACTTCTAGTTTCCCGAACTCGAGTTAGGTGTTCGATTAAACCCTCGAAATCGGATTCTCCGATTTCGATCGTGTACAGATAGTCCCCGCGTTTCTTAGAATGAAAATATAAGAAACGGTTCGATTCATGACTCTCTGATGCGCCAATCGTGACATCAGACTCGTGAGGTCAGCGGTTGGCGTGACTGAAAGGTCGTGCAAAGGTCACGTCTGCACAGTTTTTGAAAAGCCATAATTAAAAGCGGCTTTTTGCCAAATGTTTAGCTTTCCCAACACGCACAAGTGGCCTTTATAAATACTTCAACTTATTTCTTTGCAAACTTTACTCTCTTCACATATTCAATTCTATTGTTCCCTTATTCTCTCTTTGTTCACACCTTTCTTGTGCCCATTTTACAATCAGCTTTCTCTTTTTTCCTCTAAATTCACAGTAGTAATGAAAAAAACTTCCAAAACAGTTCCACAGAAAGAGAAGGCTTTATCGTCTTCTTGCACATCTAAGAGTAAAATTGCGGTATCTCCCCGTATTGAAGAGTGTAACCTTGGGCGTTGTGATACATCTTCCAAATTTAAAATTGACGTACCTGCTTCGATTCCAGACCGATGCGAGCCTATGTCTCGGTATATTAGCTTGATAACCGAACTCGAACAAACGAAGGTAGATTGACGTTGGGCGGATACGCTAGACGTGGAGATCCCTTCACCAGAAGAGAATATCACCACTTACAAAGTGGGGTACCTAAGTGTGTATACCTACCCATTCAGCTTAGGCCCCGTAGATCCTTCTCTACCTCTCCTAAATCCAGTGATTCTCGACTTCTGTCGACAATATCAAGTGCCGCTAGGAAAAATTTACCCTTCCTTTTGGCGAATTGTTCACTTAATCGGGTACTTCTCGAGCAAGGTCGAGGGAACGCCTTTTACCCTCCACCATCTGATCAGGCTGTACAGCCCTCGTCTCTATCGAGGTAGCCTGATAAAGTTTCAATGTCGATCCTCGAAGTCTTTCTTCTCTAGTATCGACGAAGATAAAGACCGAGGGTGGATGAGCCGATTCGTTCGAGTTAAGACCTCGGACCTGATTCCTGTTGAAAAGATGTTGTTCCCAGAGGAGTGGAATATGAAGCGTAAGTACATTCTCATCGAGTGTATTTCATCATTTTGATATTCTCGTCTTCTTTAAATAACCCCCTTTTAATGATGCAGCCGTCGCTTGGTATCCAAGTGTGGTTGTGGACCTCCCAGGATGGGTTCGGCAACTAGCTTCCACTTCCTCATACGCCGAGTGCATCTGGCGTGAATTGGCCAAAGGCCGATGGGAGAACAAAAACCACGGTGAGCTTTCATTATTTGCATATCTAAATCTCTTAGCGAAATACTCTTAAGCAAAATACATAACTTTGCATTTGTGCAGTCCTCGGAGATGCTGTTACGATGAGGCCGCCCCCAGCTGGTAAGGAAGAAACCCCAAAACCCGCCAAAGACAAGAAAAGTAAGAGGGATTCACCGACGAACTCTACGAAGCCAAAGAAAACCAAGGTCCGAAAGTCTAAGGCCGATATGGTGGCCTTAACTCCGAAAACTGTTGAACGTCTTCGTGCCGAGGAGGAAGAGGGAGACGATGTTGAGGGCGAAGATAATGACCGCCCATTAGTGATTCGGAGGAGAGGGAGCTCAGATGTTCCAAAGGCTACTGAACCGAGGGCTGGTGATGTGGTTCAGTCTCATGCTGAGGAAGTCTCTGAGTGGAGCTCGAGCAAAGTCCTCGAGCTGACCAGTGACAAGAAAGTGCCTTATAATGTAGGGCACTTGATCGATGAACCCGAAGAGACCAACCCTGAGGTGCCTCGAAGGTGGGAGGACGCTCCGATTGAACCATTCGGGGTGATAGATGTGGACGACTCTCCGCTAGGCACGTTGTTCTCTGCGGAGAAAATACAGAATGCCCAAGATATGAAGACTCTCGATGTGGTAACATCCCACATGGAGAAAGACATCTTTGGAGAATGCCTTGTCAGGATCGAAGAGGTCCCCCACCTTAACTCCTCGTTCATCTTCGAAGAGGCTGAGAAGCTTCGAAAGCAGGTAAAATTCTCCTTAACAATTATATTTGGAGTTTTATTCTTGCTTTTCAGACTCCCTTTCTTCATGTTAAGGCCGTCATGCTCTATGAATGAGCTTTTTCCAAGTCTCGGGCTGAGCTTTCCCGTTGTGAAGATGAGGTCGGGAAGCTCATATCAGAGATGGACGAACTCAATGTTCTCTACGCCAAAAGAAAGGGGGAACTCAATGATCTTTGAGCATGTTCGGAGGAGGCTTCCCAAGAGCGAGCCGAGCTCGTCGAACAAGTAATATAGCCTTTGTGGGATTTTCTCTGTATCTACTTGCTTTGGTGCCTAATGTTTTAAGTTTGCAGCTTCACTAGAAGGACGATTTGGTGGAGCAACTTCGGGAGGAGCTTAAGAGCAAAAAGGCTGAAACCCTCGGGTGGAGGCAAAATATGGACTGTCTGGCCTCTGAGAAGGACTCTTCGGTAAAAACTAGCCTCGGTCAAGTACCATCTTCAGATTGCAAAAGAGGAGGGTCGTAAGTTTAAGGAGCTTCACACTAAGACGGCCGCTAAATTAGCTAAGGTCAAGTCCGAAGCTGATGTGTTCATGTCCTCATATAGAACTGATGTTGCCTCTGCTAATGCTCGGGCTCGGGAGATGTCTGCAGCGGCTGAGCTCAAGTTAACATGTGACATAAATCATGCTAGGTTGGAGTCACGAAGGCATACTCTTGAAGAGGTGCATGCTAAAGGCTTCGACCTTTCTGCGGAAATTGAGAAGGTAAAGGCCCTGGAAGAAGAAGCAGTTGCATTTCTCTCCATCGATGAAGATTCTGCCAGTTGTTCTGAGAGTGAGGAAGATGAAGGATAAGTCCCCGGGGAGGAGGAGAAGTAGTCCCCCGAAGATGAGGCTACCAAAGATGTAGCTCCGGTGGATAATGCCTCCGAGCAAGTGACCCCAAAAGTAGACTAGGTTCTTTTATTTTCTTTCTTTTGTGTAAGGGACCTATGTGGGGGTTTTGTAAATGTATCTTCGAACCATCCTTTGAATATAAAAAACATTCACGCTTCATCTTCATTTCGTGTTAAATTCTGTTTTGTCTTCATTCAAAATTTGGTGTTGTAGACAATCAGTCCGCTTGTTGGGCTTAGAATATAATGCCCTTAGGTTTTATGTTTGATAAACTATTGACAATAGGTTACCACCTAAGGTTCGATCTTCGAGCTGGGCTTTAGCTTAGGACTTTTGAGTCCGAGCTAGGTAAAGTCTCGAGCATGGTGTGCTTTGCCTTTAAGCTTTTTAAGTAATTTCCCTAAGGCTTTAAAATATCAACCCTTAGGCTCTTTAGGTTGGCCCTTAGGATATTTTAGGTTGACCCTTAGGATCTAAAATTTCGGCCCTTAGGCTCTTTAGATTAGCTCTTAGGATCTTTTAGGTAGGTCCAATTCGGCCTCTAAAATGGCTATAATTTTTTCCTCGTTCTGGCTAAAGACTTAGTGAAATTATTGGTATGCCTTACATGTATGTTTTGTATTCATGTTTGATTTTTCAAAGCTTCGATTGATTGGAACCTCATTTGTAAGTCGATATGTAATTGTAATTGAATACCTCTTGAGGTTTTTTCGAAGGTTGGTATTATCGAAGCCTCCACATTATTCGAGGGCTGATTTTATCGAAGCCCCTTATAGTTTGCCTTTACCGAGGGTAGCCTGGTTTAACCAATTTTTTGAAGTATTTGAAGGCCTTTAGTTTTTATGGAGGAAGTCGGACGTCTCCGAGCCGCATTATTTCGGCCGAGCGTTTTTATATGACCATATAGTCGTAGCCTTTCATATGGTCGTAGCCTTTAGTCCCCGAGTGTGGCCTTGGCCTTAATATCAAGGGGATGCCTCATTGAGGTCTTATGATTTCGAGTATGCCTCATTGAGGTCTTATGAGTTCGAGTTTTTGATGTCTTAATGTGTTGACTGTCAATGACAGTCCCCGATTATTCAGATGCATTTGAGGTTTTGGCCCTTGAGCCGTTTCATATAGAAATATAAATGCAAAAATGGTAGACTTCTTTGGGTCACGAAGTGTTTTGATATAATGACAGTGCTTCTTTGCATGATTGATACATGCGTACGTGTTTTGTCATTGAGGGCTCGACTTCTTTATATAGACATGGTTCTTTTGATATTTTGGCCCATTACGTCGTTTTCCTATTGAGGCCCTCTTGACATGAATTGTTTTCTTCAAAAATTTAACCTCCGAGGGTGATGCCCCCCAGTATTCGAGGTTGATTGAAAAAAAACCTTGAATACTTGTTGAGTTTTCCTTAGGTAGCATATAGGTGTTTCCTCGTTAAAAACCTTGCCGGTAAAACCCATTTGGGATAAAACCCGTTCGAAGGGAAAAAGAGCGCAACGCATGCTTTAAAACCCAAGGTATTCGAGCTGACGGATGCTTCGATATATCCAATCGAACACTTGTAAAGAGTTAGTATGAAATATAAATTAAAAGGGAAGAAGGTCATACCTCATCAATAATAGCGTTTTAGCAATGATATATTCCAATTGTTTGGTAGTTTCTCGACTTCCATTGTGATAAGTTTGTAGGATCCTTTGCCTAGGACTCTGAGGACACGGTGCGGTCCTTCCCAATTAGGGCCTAATTTCGCTTCATTTGGGTCTCGAGTATTGAAGGTGTCTTTCCTTAAAACTAAATCCCCGACTCCGAAGTAGAGAAGGTTCGTTCTTCCATTGTAGTACCTTTCAATCCTTTGTTGTTGAGCGGCCATTCGGACTAATGCGGCTTTACGTTTTTCATATAGTAGCTCAAGGGAATTGTTCATGGACTCATTGCTCGAATCCTCGGTGGTATGCTAGAACCTGACGCCCAATTCCCCGACCTCGACTGGGATCAATGCCTCAGACCCGTACACCAAAGAAAATGGGGTCTCCCTCGTGCTTGACTTCGACATCGTTCGATATGCCCATAATACCTTGGGTAATACTTCTCTCTATTTCCCGTTCGCATCATATAACATCTTCTTTAAGTTTTGGATGATGGTTTTGTTTGTGGACTCGGCCTGACCATTTGCACTTGGGTGATAAGGTGCTAATAGAATTCTTTTGATTTTATGGTCCTCGAGGAATTTTGTTACTTTGCTGTCGATGAGCTGCTTCCCATTGTCCCATGATATCTTAGTGGGTATCCCAAACCGACATATAATGTGGTCCCATATGAAGTCAATGACTTCTTTTTCTCTTATCTTATCGAAGGCTTGTGATTCTACCCATTTCGAGAAGTAGTCAGTCATAAAAAAAATAAACTTAGCTTTACCTAGCGTTGTTGGTAGGGGGCCGACGATATCCATCCCCCATTTCATGAATGGCCACAGGGATAGGACCGAATGAGGTTGTTCAATGGGCTGATGGATCATTGGTGTGAACCTTTGACATTTATCACACTTTCGAATGAACTCCTTCCTATCTTTTTCCATGCTATCCCAGTAATACCCCAATCTTATCACCTTTCGAACCAAGGAATCGGCACCGGAGTGGTCTCACAAGTGCTACGTGGATTTATCGTAGTATGTAATCAGTGTCCCCCGGTCCCAAGCACACTGCCAATGGTCTGTCGAAGGTCCTTCTGTATAATGTTCCATTTTCATCGAGTGAGAAACGAGCTGCTATGGCTCGGAGGGCCCTCGATTCTTTTGGGTCCAAGGGGAGCTTCCCATGCTTCAAGTATTCGGCGTACTTATTCATCCAATCCCATGTTAGACTTGTTGATTTGATTTCTGCATGGCCTTCTTCGACCACTGACCTCGATAATTGGATGACAGTCCCCGGGATGATATCATCTTCTTCGAACGATGACCCCAGATTTGCAAGAGCATCGGCCTCGCTATTCTGTTTCTCGAGGTACGTGGACTAGTGTCCACTCTTTGAAGCGATGCAACGTCACTTGAAGTTTGTCTAAGTACCTTTGCATTCTATCGTCTCAAACCTCGAAGCTCCCGTTTGCTTGGTTTACTACCAAAAGAGGGTCGCACTTTGCCTCGATAACTTCTGCTCCCAGGCCTTTGGCTAGTTCGAGACTTGCAATCATGGACTCTTACTCGGCCTCATTGTTAGTCAATTTTGATGTTCTTATGGATTGTCTAATGATGCTTCCCATAGGCGGTTTTGAAACTATACCGAGCCTAGACCCTTTCACATTTGAGGCACCATATGTGAAGACGGTCCATACCCCCGATGATGTGCCCGTTTTTAGCAAGAGTTCTTTTTCTACTTCGGGCACGAGGACATGTGTGAAATCAGCCACGAAGTCTGCCAAAATTTGACACTTGATGGCTGTTGGGGTTGATATTCGATATCATACCCCCTAAGCTCGATGGACAATTTGGAAAATCGGCCCGCTAATTTTGGCTTATGTAAGATATTTCCAAGTGGATATGTAGTCAATACACATATAGGATGACAATGAAAATACAACTTTAACTTCCTAGATGTGTTTGTTAATGCAATGGCTAATTTCTCTAAATGCGGGTACCTGGTTTCAGCATCTCCGAGGATCCGACTTACATAATAGACAGGAAATTTCATACCTTGCTCTTCTCGAACCAACACGCCACTTACTGCTACCTCGGACACGACTAAATACAAATATAGTGTTTCATACTCCTTCGGAGTATGAAGCAAGGGCGGGCTCGAGAGATACCGTTTTAATTCTTCCAAGGATTGTTGACACTTCGGAGTCCATGCGAAGTTGTTTTTCTTCTTGAGTAGGGAGAAAAAATGATGAATCAGACTTAAAGACCTCGAGATAAACCGGTCTAGGACAGCTATCCTTCCGATTGGTCGTTGCACGACTTTCACATTGTTTACAACGGTGATTTCTTCGATGGCTTTGATTTTATTGGGGTTGATATCGATCCCCCTATTCGACACCATGAATCCTAAGAACTTGCCCGAGCCGACTCCGAAAGCACATTTCTCGGGGTTGAGTTTCATGTTGTACTTCCTTAAGATATCGAATGTTGCCTGCAAATGGGTCAAATGCTCCTCTACGCATGGACTTAACTAGCATGTCATCAATATAAACTTCCATAGATTTTCCTATTTGGTGTTCGAACATTTTATTAACTATGCATTGATATGTAGTTCCTGTATTTTTTAGCCCAAAGGGAATTACATTATAGCAATATGTACCATACTTTGTGAAAAAACGAAGTCTTTTTCTGGTCCTCCGGTTTTATTTGAATTTGATTGGACCCGGAGTAGGCATCGAGAAAAGTAAGGATCTCTTGGCCAGCCGTAGCATCTATCAGACGGTAGATGTTAGGCAGTGGGAAGGAATCTTTAGGACATGCTTTGTTCAAATCTTTTTAGTATACACACATTCTAAGTTTATTTCCCTTTTTAGGACTACCAATACGTTAGCTAGCCATTCGGGATATTTTACTTCCCTAATGGATCCTATTTTGAGAAGTTTGGTTACCTCGTCTTTAATGAAGTCATGTTTTACCTCAGACTGAGGTCTCCTATTTTGCTTCACCGGTTTAAATCTGGGATCGACACTTAGTCGATGGGTGGTTATCTCCAGTGGGATCCCTGTCATATCTAAGCGGGAACAAGCAAAGAAATCAATGTTATCAATAAGGAATTGAATGAGTTTTCCCTGATTTTGGGTTTTAATCTCGTTCCCAGGTATACCTTTTGTGCCAGCAGGTGCTTGACCAATACCACCTGCTCGAGCTCCTCGATAGTGGACTTCGTCGCATCTGACTCCGCGGGGGCAACATAGTATCGAGGGGTAAGGAAATCTTTTTCATCCTCGATCACCTGATCCTCGATCACCTGTTCCTCGGGCTCAGCCGAGGGCACGGGCTGTGATTGCTATTGCTACCTGTTTGTCATTCGACTTTTTTGATGTGAATGGTGTCGATACTGGTTCCAAGTCGTGCACTGCGAACATATCTTTGGTTGCATGCTGCTCTCCACATATTGTTTTCATGCCATCCTTTGTTGGGAACTTCATATTTGATGAAGGGTTGATGGCACTGTCCTCATGTTATGGATCAATGGCCTTCCAAGTAGAGCATTATACCTCATGTCACCTTCGATGACATGGAATTTGGTGTCTTGTATGGTTCCGACCACGTTTACGTGGAGGATGATTTCTCCCTTCATTGTTCCACTCTCCATGTTGAATCCATTCAAGACTCGAGAGGCGGGTATGATTTGGTCGAGAAGCCCGAGCTGCTCCACGACCCTTGATCTAATTATATTTGTTGAGCTATCTGGATCCATGAGAACACGTTTAACTTGAACTTTTTTTAAAAGGATAAAAATTACCAATGCATCTTATGAGGCTGAGATAAGGCCTCGATGTTTTCCTTGCTGAATGTGAGAGTGTCCTCAGGCATGTAGTCCGAGTCCGTTTCTCCCTTATGATAGATACTTTGGTACGCTTCAATATTGGCCCCTGTGGGATGTCGACTCCGCCGATGATCATGTGAATGACATGTTGGGGCTCTTCCGGTTCATTTTTCCTGTTTACATCTCTTTCTAGGAAATGGTTCTTGGCCTGGTCGCTGAGAAATTCTCGAAGGTGCCCTTCGCTGAACAATCGGGCTACCTCCTTTCTAAGCTGCCTGCAGTCCTCGGTCCTATGACCATGAGTACCATGATACTTGCACATTAAGATAGGGTTCCTCTGAGAAGGATCGGTCTGTTGTCACAACCCAAATTTCCAACCCACGGGATCGTGATTGCGCCTAACACCGCACTTGCTAGGCAAGCCAATGTTAGAACTTGATTAGCCATTTTCCTTTGAATATTTACTTAAACACAATGAGTCAATTTAAAATAAACTAAATGTAATAATTTCCAATAAATGTAATCAAGAGTAATATTCGATATGATGAAACGAACCACGAACTAAAACAACCTATATAACTACCCAGGCCCTGGTGTCACAATTCACGAACTACTAAAGAGTACTACAAATAATAGGCTGAATGAATTATATATCTGTTTTTAAATGTAATAAAATAGTGTCTTTAAAATTAAAAGAAGACTCCAGGAATCTGCGGATGCCAACAGATCTACCTCATGTCTCCGAACGATGATGTGAGCTACTAAAATCTCCTAACTCTAGCCGGTACATGGATCTGCACAAAAGAGTACATAGTGTATTGTCAGTGCAATTGACCCCATGTACTGAGTAAGTGTCGAGCCTAACCTCGACGAAGTATTGACGAAGCTACGGCGGAGCATTAACAAAATATAACCTGTGAACAATATATATAATAAGGATTTTGTAGTATCAGATACTTGAGATGTTATATTTCATAGCTTCCGCATCGTTATTTAAACTTGTTCTCGTTTATCGCTATTTTCGTTAAATGCCTAATAATAAGGAAATAAGCATGTTAACCAGAACATTGGCTTATCTAGCGGGTTCAACGTTAGACGCCATCACGGTCCCGACGGTGGGATTTCGCGTCGTGACAAGTTGGTATCAGAGCTCTAAGTTGCTTAGGTCTCACCATTCACGGACAAACTTCGTAGAGTTTGAGGGATCAGTACGAAGACGTTTGTACTTATCCCCCAGAGGCTGCAAAGTTAGGAATAACTTCACATCTATTCATTTCTGTCGTGCGATTTGAGTTCTAAATGCTAATTGAGTTTCTATTCTATTTTCTCGCAGATGGCGAGAACGTGTGCTTCCTCATCTACCGATCCGCAGCTCTATCTTCCCATTGTAGCTCCTACTAGAGGCCGAGGGTGTACTAGAGGCCGAGGAAGTATTACAGGCCAAGGCAGAGCAAGGACTCAGCCCAGAGCAGCAGCCCCAGTAGAGGATCCTCAGGTGGAGGTTGCTGAGGAGATTCCGACTCAGGCAGATCCAGTTGGACCAGCTTAGGTTCCAGAGGGGTTCATTGTCACCCCGGTACTCCAGGATGATCTGGTCCGCTTAGTGGGCCTTATGGAGGGCGTGGCTCAGGCCGGTCTACTTCCTACAACACCAGTCGTCTCTCAGGCTGGGGGAGGGACCAGACTTCTGCTACCAGGGACACTAGAGCAGCTAGCTTTTCAGTTCCAGACTGAAGCACCTCAGGCAGCTGGAGCAGCTCAGCCTGGTTTTATGGCACATGCAGTTGAGGGGGCAACCATGTCTGTCGATGCCTTGTGGAGATTGGATCAGTTTACCAAGCTATTTCCTACTATATTTACTGGTGCACCATCAGAGGATCCCCAAGATACTTGGACAGTTGCTACGAGGTCCTTCGGAACATATGCATCGTAGAGTCCAATGGAGTTGATTTTGCCACATTCCGTCTTTCTGGTACCGGCAAGACTTGGTGGCGGGATTTTTGCTTGACCAGGCCAGTTGAATCTTCTCCGTTGTCTTGGGCTCAGTTCTCCGAGTTATTCTTGAAGAAGTTTCTACCAGTTACTCAGAGGGAGGATCTTCGGAGGCAGTTTGAGCGTCTGTGGTAGGGATCTATGACTGTTACACAGTATGAGACCAGGTTCATCACTCTGGCCCGATATGCTATGATGATGCTTCCCACAAATCAAGAGAGGGTGAGGAGGTTTATTGAGGGGCTAGCTCAGCCCATTAGACTCAAGATGGCCAGAGAGTCAGGTACTGATATTTCGTTCCAGGAGGCGGCCAATGTGGCCAGGTGTATTGAGATGGTCTTGTCTTAGGGCAGTTGTCAGGGGTCTGACAAGAGGCCTTGTCATTTCGGCCGATTTAGTGGTGCCTCATCTGTAGGCAGGGATTCTTTTGGCAAAAGTCATCCTTCTAAGGCATACCAGTCGACACTTCAGGTAACCCACAGTGCTCCACCAACTCCTCTCAGTGCACCACCAGTTCCTATCAGTGCACCGCCGCTTCAAAGCTTCTAAGGTGGTTATTCTGGTCGACAGGGACAGTTTCAGGGCCATCAGTCTCAGCAGTAGAGGTCTTGTAACTCTTGTGGTGTTCTAGGGCACATTGCTAGGTACTACCCCCGAGCTTCTGGTAGATCTCCTTATGATATGATAGATTGAATTGACTTGTTTGAAGAGTTTCTTGGAAGGTATTAAGGACTCAACTTGATTAAGGTATGTTAAGGCACTTCCTTATTTCTATTGGCATGATCTAAAGTGAAATTAACGTAAACGATAAGCTATTTCATATTGAATCTACTCCTAGCAACTATGGTTGTCCATGTTGTTCTATCCCTACAAAGTTATTCTAAGAAAGTATGTATGACCCATGAGTCCTCGTGAAGTTCATATTGATGGTATGATGTCCATAATGTTAATCGAAGGTTCAACTACCTTATGTCACTCCAAAATGCTTAGAGCGTGATTCCATGAGTCCAACATGCATTATATATAGTATTTATTTTACTCTACTGAGTTGCACTATAGTCGGCCGGGTATGGCACCTATTGTGAAACCACTGATCAATTGGGTTTACCGAGCTCCATGTGGCCAGGCACGATTCTACCGAGCCTTATGATGGCCGAGTATGTTTTCACCGAGTCCTATACGAGGCCGGGTATTATAAGATGATGATGATTCCCACAGAGGCGGATGTTTTTAAAATATTATATATATATATATATATATATATATATATATGTATGACACATTTCATATCACTATCTCTTAGAGTCACTTAGATGCTACAGGTTGTATCTCCTACATCTCTTTACATTACTGTTCTTAGTTATGCTATTCTACCTCACCTACTCAGTAATTTATTCGTACTGACATCCCTTTTACTTGGGACGCTGTGTTTCATGCCCGCAGGTCCCGGTAGACAGGTTGATGGTCATCCTAGTAGGCTATCGGCTCAGCGGAAGGTGTTGCTGCACTCCACTTGCTCTGGAGTTGCCTATTTGGACATGCATTGACTGGTATGGCGATTCCCTGTCCCGAACTTTATGTTGTTTATGTACTCTTAGAGGCTTGTACGCAAATCTCAGGTATATGGATACTTGGATGGACTTGTCGGCCTATGTTTTAAGTTTACAAATGATCATGTCGGCCTTCTAGGCGCGTAGATCACATGTATAAGTTTCTATATCATGTTTGATCGTCTTATGTCTAGCATTCCCTTATGTTTTATTATGGTTATCTCATTGATATGCTCAAATTACACCCTAAAATAGTGTAAGCGGTCGATTTTCAAATATAATAACCCAACTAGGTTGGGGTCGAATCCCATAGAGAACAATATGGAGGCGATTAGGAATGTAAGAGAATTATCACTTATCGCGCAATGCCAAACAAATAGATTTTGGTTTTGAGAATGTTTATAACTCAATGTAAAATATAAACTAACCTAGAAAGCAAGAAAAATGATCAATGGCAACAAGTATGAATGCATCGGAAATTACACTCAAGTAACGATCCAATGCATTTCACGATTTTACAAATATGAGCGAGTTTATGTTAATTCGCCACGGAAAATAATTCTAAATTAGCTTTTTCCAAAGACTAATAAGACTTCCTAATTGAATTAATCCTAACCCAATCAACAAATTAAGCACACTCGGATATGGATACAAGTAGTTCAATCTTATCCCTAGGTAGAATCTATAAAATGAGGGTTAAAGCCTCAAGTTCTTGTTAATTAATCTTTCCCAACCCCAAATTATCTTTTCCAAAATTAATTCAGAGTTAATGGGCGAGTCCTAGGATTAGCTAATCCCTTTGGAAACATCAAAGAACAAGAATAATTAAAGAAACAATAACTCACTTAATAAAAAATGAAAAATCATTCAATACATAAGCACAACAAGGTATTTAATCCACACTTTAAACATGAATATTTCCATAAACAAGAACTAGTGTTGGAAATAAATACTACACACTTAAATATTCAATACAAATCAAGGAAATGAAGAAACAAACATAAATGGGTAAGAAATCCTTAACCACGAGGTTGAAATCTTCAAATCCCAAGTGTATGTGCAAACCCTATCTTCCATCAATGTTTTCTCTCTTCTCCTCTACTCAAGAATATATTTACAATGCCAAAGATATGCCAAAATATTTGCTTGGTAGATTATATGTGAGTTGGGAATAAGAAAATGTGATTTTACAATTCTGTACAGTCCTGATGCCCATTGACCGCACCTGCGGAATATTCCTCGCAGGTGCGGCACCGCAGGGGCGAAAATCCAAGCTCAGGTGCGAGTCTGGGTATATTGGGCCATTTTCGCAGATGCGGACAAAAGGTCGCACCTATGGTTCTGCAGGTGCGTGGATTACATCGCAGGTGCGGTTGCTGCCCAGTCTAGCTCTTCTTCGCAGGTGCGGCTCATCCTCCGTAGGTGCGAGGTCGCACCAACGGCCCAGAGTCCGCTAGTGCGGAATCACTAAAGCTTTTGCACATTTTTCACCACTTTTTGTTGAACTTCACTCCAATTCAACACCAACCACTTCATGGCATCATTTCCCTGAAATTCGAGCAATACACACTATAAAAGACCTCATGTTATCATTGAGTGATGCAAAATCTAACGAAAAGAGGCTAAAACGAGTGGTAAAATCACCACTCATAAACACCCCAAACTTAAAGATTTTTCTTGTCCTCAAGCAAATCAAAACCAATAACTCAATGAGGTTCTACAGTTTCAAGCACAAGTTGCATTGCTAGCATTTACAAATCACATTCTCCAACTAAGCATTATACTTATGGATTTTGTTGGTACTAATAATTAGACTCAAGTATGCATCTTACCCGAATAACTCCCTCATTTGAAAAAAACAATTACAAGAAGTGCAAGGGAATTTCAAAAAAAAAAAAATTCAAGTGACAAGAATAAGCTTCAAGGAGTGCCTCAGAAGCACTGTTCTACTACTTATGCTCAACTCATTCATTTTCGGATATATTAATTACACCAATCCATCCTAATTCATGTGCCCTCACAAGAAAGAAAGTCCCAAAATCACCATATTTAGAAGAACAACAGAAGGGACAAATTCACAAAGATACTCACTCTCACAAAGAATTTCAAGTGTTACGACATATCATGCCATAGGCTTGCCCTTATTTTAATTCATAGCCTTTTCAGAACATTCGGTTGGAGATCCCATAAGGACTTTGAATGCTTGTAATGTAGGCTTAGGGAAGGGTTGATAAGCATTTGGGTACAAGTGACTACACCCTCCTTGAACACTACTCACATTTTTCATTCTTGTTGCCCTTTGTTTCTTTTCAAACCACATAGCCCTCCTTGGCTCCTAGTTACCAACATTGAACCATTTTAAGTACCTCACTAATTTTCTTCAAGGCTCCATATTGATATATGTACAAATATTTCTTTTTCTTTTCTTTTTCTCTCCTTTTTTTTCTATTTTTTTCTTTTTGAGCTTGAGTAATTTCATGTGAACATTTTGAGGTATAGGTTCCTATACTCAATATACAACCTTACCAGTTTCCACTTTGACACCACACCACCAACTTAAGCTTTTTGCCTCATTCTCAATATTCAAGGAGGGATGGGTTCAAAATAGGAAATTATTTTGCAAAAGGGGAAGGTTTGTAATGAGGTGGCCAAGGAAAGGTTAAAGTCTCTAATGGGGTAACGAGTGATAATATCTATACAATGGTAGCTCGAAAGGCTGACGGAGTTTTCAAATAACACAAAGAATACCTAAGGTAATTTCTCCACCCAAACATAATTATCATTAGCATTGAAAAACCAACCGGGCAAGTTCTATATGATAGAGGTGAACACAAGATTTATTTATACAAACAGTAACATACATGGCACATGAATTAATCAAGACGGATCAATTTCACTTTCCAACAGGAGTCTAGAGCAATATTTTTCAAACTAGTGAGCCGCGAGTCACTAAAAGATCCAAAATATTATCACAAAGATTATTCTTCACCATGCAACTTACTTGTTTTACTTCAAAACCAAAATTTTGAGGGGTATTCTTAATTTACATTTCACATACAAAAGGATAATTTCTTTAGTACCAAATAATCCAAAAGTCTCTTCCTAGCAAAACAAGACCAATTCCCTTAAGAAAATTATCACACCATCGATCATAGGGAAGGTCACCCGGTTCACTTCAAAAATGTTCCTTGGAAAAGAACCGTAGCATGAAGAAAACCCAAGGAAGTATTATTAAGGAAATAAAAATTAAAGAACAAAACTACTAATAACAGCTAAAAACTAAGATAGAAGTAGATACTAAAGAAAATAAATGATACAAGAAAAATAAAAACTAATCAAACCAAGCTTAGCAAAAACCATTGACATAATCCACAATAAGCCCGGCAAGGGCCTATAATATCCATACATAACAAAGAAGCCCGGCAAGGGCACATAACAATGTCATAAAAATGTCATAATAGATACAATGTACAAAAGCCACCCCTCACTGGAAATATTGCAGTGTCCCCACTACATAACATCAAAATAAAAGAGCATAGTTTGAGGGTCTCCCTGAGGTCTACATCAGACTAGCAGACTGCAAGAGAAGAGGTTGGTCAATGCTGCTGAGAACTCTCGTCATCATAATCATCTGGGGGATAGAATTTGGGAATTTAGCTGGGCGATTTTCTCACCTGCGGGGCTTTTTCTGCACCTGCGGGTGCGCACGTGCGAGAGGATACCGCACCTGCGGGTCAAAGTCCGCTTCTGCGAAGTCGCACCTGTGGAAGCTTGAGCGTAGGTGCAGAATCCCTGGGCTTCAACATCATAAAGTTTGTGAAATTCTTCCGATTGTATTTTTACTTGAAAATTCAACTCTGGATAGCATTTTTGACATGAGGCATCGCAGAGTTGAGCAGAATGTTTGCCCAACAAAAGATTTTCTCCTTCTGCACTATTTTCGGCCACCCTATCTCCCCGACCTGCTCAAATCAACTCCGAAAATTCTGATGCTTGGAGGATTGGTTAGAAAAAATATAATAATCTATTCTAAAAAAGAAAATTCCAAAAATGACCAATTTTTTTTTAAAAACGATGGGTTGCCTCCCACCAAGTACCGCATTTAACGTCGTGGCACGACGCACGTCAACTTTACCACGTTTCTCGCTAGTTTGACGATATGAACTGGGCACCTAGCTTGGAATCAAGCATGTGCCCACGGGCAGTGGGGGTGGTAAATAGATGACCGAGCCAGGCCTTAATTTCTTCATTTTGCACTTCTTGTCTCTTATGTGAGGCATGTCATTTTGCTTTCTTGGTTCCTCAAATTGTAAGATGTATGGTATGAATTTTTCCTCCTCGCAAAACTCCATTGATTCGTGTAGTTCAACTTCCATATCACCACACAATTCCAAGGTTGAAAAATGCTTGGAGTGTGCCTTCAAACCTTCAACTTGCAAAATTTTCCGGATTTTGACATCCTCATTTTCCCCCGGAATAGAGTCAATTTCGACCAAATTTTCAATCACCCCGGTTGACTCTAATTTCATATTTTTCTCGGCATCACTAACACTCATGGAGTCGGTTGGCGGGTGTTCAAGGCTTGATTCCTCAAATTAAGTCTCACTCTCACCCTCGGAATTGGACTCTTCTTGGCTTCCATCCACACTCTCAACTCGAGAGGCATAATGAGCCTCCATCAATGCTTGCATTTGATCTTCCAAAGTGCGGATGTGCTCATCATTTTGAGCCACATCATGTTTCAATTCCTCGAGTGCAAAGTTATTTTTTTCCTCATTTTCAAGAATGGCCTCCAACATGAGCATCATCCTCTCATTTTGAGCATTTGAGAGTTCTTCTTGGTTTTGTTCAAGTACCAAGGAAGAATTTTCAACTTCAACCTCTAAGGAAGGTTCTTGGCTACCACTCACCTCCAAGACTTTTTGAACCCTTGAAGCTTCAATCATAGCATCCATTTGTGAGTGCAACCTTTCAAGTGCCAAATCATTTTGGAGACTAGTCTCCAAAAGTCCTTCCAACGCATTTTGCTCACGGTTCCCTTCTTCAAGTAGGCACTCCAACATGAGCTTGAACTCTCCACTTATACCATGCTCACTTCCCTCCACTTCTTCACCCCTAAAGTTTCCATCACAAAAATAAGAATCATCATAGTGGGGGCTTGGGGAAGGGAAGGACAAATATGCACAATCATACAAATGACCATTTTGGCGACAACACCTATCACAAATACTCCACTCATGGGTTTGAGATTGTGCGCACAATCCATCCCCGGGTGAATTTAAACAATTTTTCCACGAGTGTGGTCCTTCACAATAAGGACAAGGGTCATCTAAGCATGAACAACTACCATCCGACTAATTTTCGTTATATGATGCCATTTTTTTAATGAAAAATTAAGAAAATAAACAAGAAAAATAATTACACAAATATTCACAAGTTTGAATCAAAGCACTTATTCTTACTTCTCAAACAACCTAAATTACACCAATTATTCCCCGGAAACGGCGCCAAAATTTAATACGCTCAAATTACACCTTAAAATAGTGTAAGCGGTCAATTGTCAAATATAATAACCCAACTAGGTTGGGGTCGAATCCCACAGAGAATAATATGGAGGCGATTAGGAATGTAAGAGAATTATCACTTATCACGCAATGCCAAACAAATAGATTTTGGTTTTGAGAATGTTTATATCTAAATGCAAAAATATAAACTAACCTAGAAAGCAAGTAAAATGATCAATGGAAACAAGTATGAATTCATCGGGAATTACACTCAAGTAACGATCCAATGTATTTCACAATTTTACAAATATGAGCGAGTTTATGTTAATTAGCCACGGATAATAATTCTAAATTAGCTTTTTCCAAAGACTAATAAGACTTCCTAATTGAATTATTCCTAACCCAATCAAGAGATTAAGCACACCCGGATATGGCTACAAGTAGTTCAATCCTATCCCTAGGTAAAATCTATAAAATGAGGGTTAAAGCCTCAAGTTCTTGTTAATTAATCTTTACCAACCCCAAATATCTTTCCCAAAATTAATTCGGAGTTAATGGGCGAGTCCTAGGGTTAGCTAATCCCTTTGGAAACATTAAAGAACAAGAATAGTTAAAGAAACAAAAACTCACTTCGTAAAAGATGAAAAATCATTCAATACATAAGCACAACAAGGTATTTAATCCATACTTTAAACATGAATATTTCCATAAACAAGAATTAGTGTTGGAAATAAATACTACACACTTAAATATTCAATAAAAATCAAGGAAATGAAGAAACAAACGTAAATGGGTAAGAAATCCTTAACCACGAGGTTGAAATCTTCAAATCCCATGTGTGTGTGCAAACCCTAGCTTCCACCAATGTTTCTCTCTTCTTCTCTACTCAAAAATATATTTACAATGCCAAAGATCTGCTAGGTCGAGTATATGTGAGTTGGGAATAAGAAAATGTGATTTTACAATTCTGTACAGTCCTGATCCCGTTGACAGCATCTGTGGAAGATTCCTCGCAGGTGCGGCTCCGCAGGGGCGGAAATCCAAGCGCAGGTGCGGGTTTGGGTATATTGGGCCATTTTCGCAGCTGCGGACAAAAGATCGCACCTGCGGTTCTGCAGATGCGTGGATTACATCGCAGGTGCGGTTTCTATCTATTCTAGCTCTTCTTCGCAGGTGCGGCTCATCCTCCGCAGGTGCGAGGTCACACCAGCGGCCCAGAGTCCGCAGGTGCGGAATCACTGGAGTTTTCGTAAATTTTTCACCACTTTTTGTTCAACTTCACTCCAATTCAACACCAACCACTTCATGTCATCATTTCCCTGAAATTCGAGAAATACACACTATAAATGATCTCATGTTATCATTGAGTGATGCAAAACTAACGAAAAGAGGCTAAAACGAGTGGTAAAATCACCACTCATCACTCATGATGGCCCTTTTGGCCCATTTACCCATGATAGTACGATAAGAAAGATATGTTATATTGGTACTCGGTTGAGTAAGGTACAGGGTGTCCGTCATGGCCCATAGGTTGGGTCGTGACAGAAGTGGTATCAGAGGAGTTATGTAACGACTCGGACGATCGTCCCGTAGAAATTTCATTATTATTATTGTTATTGCCTTGTCATAGGTTGGTTATACCAATGTGTTAGAGTTGGTAGGCTTGAAATCGGAATGGTTGTAGTGAGAGTTTAGTCGCTTAGTCTTTAAAAATAGCCTTGAAGTTGGAAAAGTGAATCGAGAGTTGACTTATCGGTAAATGACATCGGAATGCAGATTTTATGGCTCGGATGGCTTCGTTAGGTGATTTGAGACTTAGGAGTGTGTTCGGAATATTTTTGTGAGGACCGGTTTTGAATTAGGTTTGAATTGGCGAAAGTTAGTTTTTGGTGATTTGTGATCGGTAGTGGAAAATAGGCTATCGGGGTCGAAATGGAATTCTAAAAGTTGGAACAGGTTCATAATGTCATTTTGGATATGTCTGCAAAATATCAGGTCTATCGGAGTTATTTTGGATAGTTTCGGCATCGTTGTAGGATTTTAGAAATTTCAAAGTTCTTAGGCTTGAATTTGATGTGATTTTGGTGTTTTGAAGTTATTTTTAGTGTTTCGGGAGTGCAACTAAGTTTGAATGATCATATATGAGGTGTTGGTATGTTTGGTTGGGGTCCCGAGGGGCTCGGGATTGATTTTGGGTGTTTAACGGAAGTTTTAAAGTTGGTAAAATGCAGCTTCAGTTGCTGGTGCTGGTGTGGCCGCACCTGCGAAAGTGTGACCGTAGGTGTGGGCCCGCAGGAGCGAGAAAAGCTCCACATATGCGGAATTTGAGAGGCCCAGTAGAGGATCACAGGTGCGGGAAGAGGATCACAACTGCAAAGTCGCAGGTGCGGAATATGAGTCGCAGGTGCGGAGATAGGCAGTTTAGTGAAAAGTCGCAGGTGCGGTCCCGCAGGTGCGAGACATTGGCCGCAGGTGTGGAACCCCTAGGCAAAAAGTATAAATTAAAACCCTCCGCGACCATTAAACCTTTTAACACCATCTTTGAACGGGAAGAAGCTCTTGAGGCGATTTATGAAGAGGGAAATTAGTGTTCTTCAGAGAGGTAAGTGTTTTGATCATTAAAACTCATTTATGGGTGATTATAGAACACAATCTCAGGAAAATTAATTCATGAAAATCAGTAGAAAAATGCGGGTTTAGAGCTTGAGATTTATGAGACCTTTAGGGATTGATTTGAGGGGCCAAACGAACTCCAATTTTAGTGTTCTTTATATGTACGGACTTTGTGAGATAATGAAGAACAATTTGGTATAAAACTTTTTGAGTTTCGAGACGCGGGCCCAAGGGTCGGATTTTGACTAATTTCGGGTTTTGAGCTAAATTTGGTACTTTTCTATTGGAATTCATTCCTTAAGCATAATTTGATGATAAAAATATGAACTTGGTAGATTTGGAGCACTCAGAGGCCGAATTTAGAGGCAAATGCACTCCGGGATCGTATTTTAGCCGGTTTTGAGGTAAGTAACGTTTCCAAACTCGGTTCTGAGGGTTCAAAACACCGAGTTAAATGATTTATGACTATTGTGGAGGTGACACACTTGCCAAGTGACGAGCGTGCGGGCGTGCACCGATTAATTGTGGCCTGGCTTATCCCATGGCACCACTTACTGATTATTTGATGATGATATATGTGCTTCTGTTAATGTGGTAATTGTGGATATGTTAGAAATTATGTTAAGTATAAATGCTAGGCTCCACACCAAAAATGCTAAGACCCGAGTGGTCGTATATTACTATCTCATTTTGTGATTATTTGATGTCATATACTCAGTGTTGTTATAGCATATCACTTCATATCTCAGTCTCAATATTGTTAATTTCATGCATACTTATCATCGTTTCGGTATGATGGAGGCATCTGTGATCCATGTGAGTGAGACTGAAGAGTAATGACTGAGTGAGGCCGAGAGCCTGTTATTGAGATAATTATGAGATTGGACTGCACACCGCAGCGATATTAAATCATGCCTTCGTTGGCTTGATATAGCGCTTGGGCCACTAGGGCCCCTCCGGAGTCTTTACACCCCTAGTGAGCGCATTAATATTGAGGGATGGATTTTGCCTGGGCATGGATCGCGTCCAAAGTGGATGTTATGTGAGGGATAGATCGTCCTGGATATGGATCTTGTCCGGGTGTTGTATTCCAGAGATGGACTTTCTCCGTGGGGCTGGATTGGCCTTTTTCCTTAGTACGGAGTGACTACGGTCACCGGTGTTTATGCATATTCCGGGATGGAACTTCCCTGGGCATAAGAGCCATATATAGTACTGAGTGGACTTCTGTGGGAGAGTTGTGAGCATGTCTAAATTTCTGTATATTGTTTATTGTACAAAATATTTATGTATATTGGCATACTTTGAATAGTTACTCATCTTGATAAATTGTTAGCATGTCTAAATTTATGTATATTGTTTATTGTAAAATTTTGAGGTTTTGTCCGTCACTACTTCTCAGCCCATAGTTTGGGTTCGTTACTTCTAAGTTGGTGTACTCACGTTACCCCGGCACCTCGTGTGCAGATTTAGGTACACCGGGACCCGGCAGTGGATATTGAGCAGTAGACAGAGTTTTCATTGGAGTTGTCGAGGTAGCAGCTAGCGATCGCGACCTCGTCTTCTCTTCCTTATTCCACATGTTGCACTTATTTTGAGACTATGTTGTCTATGCCTTCATTTTTTTATATAGCAGCTCATGACTGAGTGACACCGGATCGGGGGTTGGAGGTTTAAATTTAGTTTTTTCAATATTGTTTTTAAACTTCAGATTCTTAGTATTATCAGTAAATTCGTTTAAAAATTGTATTTTTACTGGAAATTGAATTTAGCTTAGTTAGAAAGGGCGCCTTGCTTGGTTCCATGACAGGCGCCATCCCGACTCCGAAATTGAGTCGTGAAAAGATGGTATCAGAGCACTAGGTTAAATAGGTCTCACCAGTCATGAGCAGGTTTAGTAGAGTCTTGCGGATCGGTACGGAGATGTTTGTACTTATCTTCGAGAGGCTACAGAACCCTTAGGAACAACCCACATTATTGAATTCTGTCGTGCAACACTATTGAATTCTCGAACTAAACTTTTGTTGTTTTCATTATCTTAGAGATGGTGAGGACTCGTGCTACCAATCATGGTAATTAGACACCAGCAGGACCAGCTGGAGGTCGAGGCCGTGGCAGAGGGAGGGGTGCATCCTGCTCAGCAACCGGGGCACGACTTGTGGACCTTCCCCCCTGCTCATGATCACGTCCCCGCAGTTGAGGTCCCAGCGAGAGAGGCTCAGGCACCAGCAATGCCCATTGTGATTCCGGGTCTTCAGGAGACCCTAGCCCAGATTTTGACGGTGTGCACTAGCCTGGCACAGGCCGGCGCCGTGTTTACTACTGCTGCTACTTCTCAGGCCGGGGAAGACACTTAAACTCCAGTTGCCCGGACACCTGCGCAGGTTATTCAGGGGTTTTATACACCAGGGACAGGTCCAGTCCAGCCGGTTGCCCCTGCCCAAGATTTTGTGGTCCCAGCTTTAGCCGATGACGAGCATCGCAGGTTAGAGAGGTTTAGTAACTCCAGCCTCCGATTTTTAGTGGTACTGAGGGCAAGGACGCCCAACGCTTTTTCGACAAGTGTTAGAGGATCCTTCGCACAGCAGGGATACTGGAGGCTAGTGGGGTCCCATTTACTACCTTCCAGTTCGCAGGAGTTGCACTCGCTTGGTGGCAGGCCTATGAGAGGCGTTGACCTGCTGATGCAACGCCCCTTACATGGCGTCAGTTCTCCATTCTATTCCTGGAGAAGTATATACCGTAGTCCCGCAGGGAGTTAGAGCATTTACACCAGGAGAACATGATAGTGACGCGGTATGAGATGAGGTTCTCCGAATTGGCCCGTCATGCTATTTGGCTAAATCCCATAGATAGGGAGAGAATCAGGAGGTTTGTTGATGGCCTCACTTATCAACTTGGGATTTTTTTGACTAGGAGAGGGTATCTGGCGCTTCTTTCGAGGAGGTGGTTGACATTGCCAGAGAGATTGAGTCGGTTCGCAGGAGCGGATCGAGAGGGAGGCCAAGAGGTCTCGAGGATCTGGGAGTTTTGGTGGGCTTCCTTGAAGGGAGAAACCTCAGCCCATCGGAGGCCGTCCATTAAAGTAGGCTCAGCCAGGTCGCTCAGGTTATCGTTGTGGATCGGTTGGTCATGATCCCCATAGTTCACATCAGGTGCAACCATCTTTCAGTGCCCTAGCAGCTCAGATTTCATCTTGGGCACCATCGGTTCAGAGTTCATCTATGCCTGGTTCTTCCAGTAGTTATCCTGGTGTTAAGGGTTCCCTGCAGACCCCAGTGCCATTCTCCGAGAGAGGTTGCTTTGAGTGTGGAGATGTGGGCTGTATTAAGAGGTTTTGCCCTCGTCTTGCGAGAGGTACTTATCAGCAGAGGAGTCATCCCACGATTTCAGAATCAATAGCTGCACCGCCCGCCCAGGCAGCTAGAGGTGGGGGTCAGGCAGGTAGGGGTCGCCCAAGAGGGAGAGGTCGATTCGGAGGTGATTAGGCCCGATTTTATGCATTCTCAACCAGATCGGATGCGATGGCTTCTGATGCTGTAATCCCCGGTATTGTTTCAGTCTGTCACGAGAAGCTTAAGTTTTTAATTGATTCCGGTTTTTCATATTAACATGTTCAACATAATTTAGCCCATTCTCTGGATACGCCCCGTGAATCTTTTGTTACATCGGTTCATGTGCTCACCCCTGTGGGTGATGTTGTTATTACATACCGCGTGTGTCGATTGTGTATGGTACCTATTGGGGGTCTGGAGACCCGGGCTTGTGCATGGTAAGGTTATTCGGCGGTTGATGGCTTTTGGAACAACCCTTGGCACATTCGAGGACGAACGTTTTTTTAAGAGGAGGAGAATGTAACGGCCCGACAGGTCGTCGCGTAGAAATTTCATTATTATTGTTGTTATTTCCTTGTCAAAGGTTGGTAATACTGCTATCGATGGGTTAGAGTTGGTAGGATTAAATCGGAATGGTTGAAGTGAGAGTTTAGTCGCTTAGTCTTTAAAAATAGCCTTGAAGTTGGAATAGTCAACTGAGAGCTGATTTCTTGGTAAAGGACCTCAGAATGCGAATTTTATGGCTCATATGGCTTCGATAGGTGATTTGAGACTTAAGAGTGTGTTCGGATTATTTTTGGTGATTTCCAATCGGCATTGGAAAATAGGCTATCGGTGTCGGAATGGAATTCTGGAAGTTGGAATAGGTTCGTAATGTCATTTTGGATATGTCTGCAAAATTTCAAGTCAATCGGAGTTGTTTTGGATAGTTTCGGCATCGTTGGAAAATTTTAGAAATTTCAAAGTTCTTAGGCATGAATTTGATTTGATTTTGGTGTTTTGAAGTTATTTTTAGTGTTTCTGGAGTGCAACTAAGTTTGAATGATCATATATGAGGTATTGGTATGTTTGGTTAGGGTCTCAAGGGGCTCGGGATTGATTTTGGGTACTTAACGGAAGTTTTAAAGTTGGTAAAATGCAGCTTCAGCTGCTGGTGCTGGTGTGACCGCACCTGCGAAAGTGTGACCGCAGGTGCGGGCGCAGGAGCGAGAAAAGCTCCACAGATGCGGAATTTGAGAGGCCCAGTAGAGGATCACAAGTGCGGGAAGTGGATCGCACCTGCAAAGTCGCAGGTGCGGAATGTGAGTCGCAGGTGCGGAGATAGGCAGTTTAGTGAAAAGTCCTAGGTGCGGTCCCTCAGGTGAGAGACAATGGCCGCAGGTGCGGAACACCTGGGCAGAAAGTATAAATTAAAACCCTCCGCGACCATTAGATCTTTTAACCCCATCATTAAACGGGAAGAAGCTTTTGAGGCAATTTTTGAAGAGGTAAATTAGTGTTCTTCATAGAGGTAAGTGTTTTGATTATTAAAACTCGTTTATGGGTGATTATAGAACACAATCGCACAATTAATTCATGAAAATCAGTACAAAAAGGTGGGTTTAAGGCTTTAGATTTATGAGACCTTTAGGGATTGATTTGTGGGGTCAAACGAACTCCGATTTTAGTGTTCTTTATATGTACGGACTCGTACAATGATGAAGAACAGCTTGGTATAAAAATTTCTGAGTTTTGGGATATGGGCCCGGGGGTCGGGTTTTGACTAATTACGGGTTTTGAGATAAATTTGATACTTTTCAATTGGAATTCATTCCTTAAGCATAATTTGATGATAAAAATCTGAACTTGGTAGATTTGTAGCACTCAGAGGCCGGATTTAGAGGCAAAGGCGCTGCGGGATTGTATTTTAGCCGGTTTTGAGGTAAGTAACGTTTGCAAACTTGGTTCTGAGGGTTCAAAACCCCGAGCAAAATGATTTATGACTATAGTTGGGGTGACACACTTGCCAAGTGACGGGCGTGCAGGCGTGCACCGAGTAGTTGTGGCCTGGCATATCCCATGGCACCGCTTACTGATTATTCCATGATGATATATGTGCTTCTATTAATGTGTTAATTGTGAACATGTTAGAAATCATGTTAAGTATAAATGCTAGGCTCCACGCTGAAAATGCTGAGACCCGAGTGGTCGTATATTACTGTCTAATTTTGTGAATATTTGATGTCATATACTCAGTCCTGTTATAGCATATCACTTCATATCTTAGTCTTAGTATTGTTAATTACATGTAGACTGAAGAGTAATGACTGAGTGAGGCCGAGAGCCTATTATTAAGACAGTTATGAGATTGGGTTGCACATCGCAGCGATATTAAATCATGCCTTCATTGGCTTGATATGGCACATGGGTCACTAGGGACCCTCCGGAGTCTTTACATCCCCAGTAAGCGCATTGATGTTGAGGGATGCATTTTCCCTGGGCATGGATCATATCCGAGGTGGATGTTATGTGAGGGATGGATCGTCCCTGCACATGGATCTTGTCCGAGTGTTGTATTCCGGAGATGGACTTTCTCCGTGGGGCTGGATTGTCCTTTTTCCTCAATATGGAGTGACTACAGTCACCGGTGTTTGTGCATATGCTGGGATGGAACTTCCCTGGGCCTGAGAGCCATATATAGTACTGAGTGGACTTCTGTGGGAGAGTTATGAGCACTTTGTTCATATTCACACTAGTTTCATACATATATTTTATGATGGCATGTAGAGTATACTTTCATACTTGGCATATTTACTCATCCTAATAAACTGTTAGCATGTCTAAATTTCTGCATATTGTTTCTTGTAAAATTTTGAGGTTTTGTCCGTCACTACTTCTCCACCCATAGTTTGGGTTTGTTACTTCTGAGTTAGTGTACTCACGTTACCCCATGCACCTCGTGTGCATATTCATGTACACCGGGACCCGGCAGTGGATATTGAGCAGCGGACAGAATTTTCATTGGAGTTGTCGAGGTAGCAACTGGCGATCGGGAGCTCGTTTTCTCTTCCTTATTCCACCTGTTGCACTTATTTTGAGACTAAGTTGTCGATGTCTTCATTCCTTTTTTTTATATAGCAGCTCATGACTGAGTGACTCCGGATCAGGGGTTGGAGGTTTAAATTTAGTTTTTTTTTTTCAAATATTATTGTTAAACTTCAAATTCTTAGTATTATCAATAAATTCGTTTAAAAATCATATTTTTACTGGAAATTGAATTTAGCTTAGTTAAAAAGGGCGGCTTGCCTGGTTCCACGACAGGCGGCATCACGACTCCGAAAGTGAGTCGTGACAAGATGGTATCAGAGCGCTAGGTTAAATAGGTCTCACCAGTCATGAGCAGGTTTAGTAGAGTCTTGCAGATCAGTACTGAGACGTATGTACTTATCTTCGAGAGGCTACAGAACCCTTAGGAAGAACCCCAGATTATTGAATTATGTCGTGTGACTCTATTGAATTCTCGAACTAAACTTCTGTTATTTTCATTCTCTCATAGATTGTGAGGACTCGTGCTACCTATCGTGGTAATCAGACACCAGCAGGACCAGCTGGAGGTCGAGGTCGTGGCAGAGGGAGGGGTGCAGCCCGCTCAGCAGCCGAGGTTGTACCTGTGGACCTTCCCCCTAATCATCATCAGGTCCCCGCAGTTGAGGTCCCATCGGGAGAGGATCAGGAACCAGCAGTGCCCATTGTGATTTCGGGTCTTCAGGAGACCCTAGCCCAGATTTTGACGGTGTGCACCAGCGTGGCACATGCCGTCGCCGTGTCTACTACTGCTGCTACTTCTCAGGTCGGGGAAGGCACTCAAACTCCAGCTGCCCGGACACCTGAGCAGGTTACTCATGGGTTTCAGACACCTGGAACAGCTCCAATCCAGTCGCTTTCCCCTGCCAAGATTTTGTGGTCCCAGCTTTAGCAGATGACGAGCATCGCAGGTTAGAGAGGTTTAGTAGACTCCAGCCTCCGATTTTTAGTGGTACTGAGGGCGAGGATGCCTAGGGATTTTTGGACAAATGTTAGAGGATCCTTCGCACAACAGGGATACTGGAGGCTAGCGGGGTCCCATTCACTACCTTCCACATCGCAGGAGTTGCACTCGCTTGGTGGGAGGCCTATGAGAGGCGTAGACCTACTGATGTAGTTCCCTTTACCTGGCGTCAGTTCTACATTCTATTCTTGGAGAAGTATATACCGAAATCCTGCAGGGAGGAGCAGCGCAGGGAGTTCAAGCAGTTGCGCCAGGAGGACATGACAGTGATGCAGTATGAGATGAGGTTCTCCGAATTGGCCCGTCATGCTATTTGGCTAGTTCCCACTGATAGGGAGAGAATCAGGAGGTTCGTTGATGGCCTCACTTATCAGCTTCACATTTTTCTGACTAGGAAGAGGTATCTGGCACTTCTTTCGAGGAGGTGGTTGACATTGCCAGAGAGATTGAATCGGTTTGCCGCCAGGAGCAGATCGAGAGGGAGGCCAAGATGTCTCGAGGATATGGAAGTTTTGGTGGGGTTCTTTCAGGGGGCCAGCCTCAGCCTGGCGAAGGCCGTCCATTCAGGCAGGCTCAGCCAAGTCGCTCAGGTTATCGTGATGGATCAGTTGGTCACGATCCTCATAGTTCGCATCAGGTGCAACCATCTTTCAGTGCCCTGCCTGCTCAAAGTTAATCTTGGGCACCATCGGTTCAGAGTTCATCTATGCCTGGTTCTTCCGGTGGTTATCCTGGTGATAGGGGTTCCCTTCAGTACCCATTGCGATTCTTCGAGAGAGGTTGCTTTGAGTGTGGAGATGTGGCCCGTATTAAGAGGTTTTGCCCTCGTCTTGCGAGAGGTACTTATCAGCAGAGGAGATCCTACGGTTTCAGAATCAATAGTTGCACCGCCCGCCCAGGCAGCTAGAGGTGGGGGTCAGGCAGGTAGGGGTCGCCCAAGAGGGAGAGGTCGATTTGGTGGTGATAAGGCCCGATTTTATGCATTCTCAGCCAGACCGGATGCGATGGCTTCTGATGCCGTAATCCCAGGTATTGTTTCAATCTGTCACGAGAAGCTTAAGTTTTTAATTAATTCCGGTTTTTCATATTCGCATGTTCAACATAATTTAGCCCATTCTCTGGATATGCCCCGTGAATCTTTTGTTACATCGGTTCATGTGCTCTCCCCTGTGGGTGATGTTGTTATTACGGACTGCGTGTGTCGGTTGTCTGTTGTACCTATTGGGGGTCTAGAGACCTGGGTGTGTGCATGGTAAGGTTATTCGAAGGTTGATGGCTTTTGGAACAACCCTTGGCATGTTCGAGGATGAACGTTTGTTTAAGAGGGGGAGAATGTAACGACCTGGCCAGTCGTCCCGTAGAAATTTCATTATTATTGTTATTATTTCCTTTTCATAGGTTGGTTAGACTGTTATCGATGTGTTAGGCTTGGTAGGCTTGAAATCGGAATGGTTGTAGTGAGAGTTTAGTCGCTTAGTCTTTAAAAAAAGCCTTGCAGTTGGAAAAATGAACTGAGAGTTGACTTATGGGTAAACGACCTCGGAATGCGGATTGTATGGCTCGGATGGATTCGTTAGGTGATTTTAGACTTAGGAGTGTGTTCAGAATATTTTTGTGAGGACCAGTTTAGAATTAGGTTTGAATTGGCGAAAGTTAGTTTTTGGTGATTTCTGATCGGCAGTAGAAAATAGGCTATCAGGGTCGGAATAGAATTCCGGAAGTTGGAACAGGTTCATAATTTTATTTTGGATATGTCTGCAAAATTTCAGGTCAATCGGAGTTGTTTTGGATAGTTTCGGTATTGTTGGAAGATTTTAAAATTTTCAAAGTTCTTATGCTTGAATTTGATGTGATTTTTGTGTTTTGAAGTTATTTTTAGTGTTTATGGAGTGCAACTAAGTTTGAATGATCATATATGAGGTGTTGGTATGTTTGGTTGGTGTCTCGAGGGGCTCGAGATTGATTTTGGGTGCTTAACGGAAGTTTAAAAGTTGGTAAAATGCAGCTTCAGCTGCTGGTGCTGGTGTGACCGCACCTGCGAATGTGTGACCGCAGGTGCGGGCCCTCAGGAGTAAAAAAAGATCCACAAATGCGGAATTTGAGAGGCCCAGTAGAGGATCGTAGGAGCGGGAGGGAGATCGCACCTGTGAAGTCGAAGTGGAATGTGAGTCGTAGGTGCGGAGATAGGCAGTTTAGTGAAAAGACGCAGGTGCGGTTGTTTTGACCGCAGGTGCGGTCCCGCAGGTGCGAGACATTGGCCGCAGGTGCGAAACCCCTGGGCAGAAAGTATAAATTAAAACTTCCCGCGACCATTAGACCTTTTAACACCATCTTTGAACGGGAAGAAGCTCTTGAGGCGATTTTTGAAGAGGGAAATCAATGTTCTTCATAGAGGTAAGTCTGTTGATCATTAAAACTCGTTTATGGGTGATTATAGAACACAATCTCAGCAATTAATTCATGAAAATCAGTAGAAAAAGGCGGGTTTAGGACTTGAGATTTATGAGACCTTTAGGGATTGATTTGAGGGGTCAAACGAACTCCGATTTTAGTGTTCTTTATATGGATGGACTCGTGATATGATGAAGAACAACTTGGTATAAATATTTTTGAGTTTCAGGACGCGGGACCGGGGGTTGGGTTTTGACTAATTTCGGGTTTTGAGCTAAATTTGGTACTTTTCAATTGGAATTCATTCCATAAGCATAATTTGATGATAAAAATCAGAACTTGGTAGATTTGGAGAACTCAGAGGCCGGATTTAGAGGCAAAGGCACTAAGGGATAGTATTTTAGCCGATTTTGAGGTAACTAACATTTCCAACTTGGTTCTAAGGGTTCGAAACACTAAGCTAAATGATTTATAACTATTGTTGAGATGACGCACTTGCCAAGTGACGAGCGTGCAGGCCTGCACCGAGTAATTGTGGTCTGGCTTATCCCATGGCACCGCTTAGTGATTATTCCATGATGATATATGTGCTTATATTAATGTGGTAATTATGAACATGTTAGAAATCATGTTAAGTATAAATGCTAAGCTCCACGCCGAAAATGCTGTGACCCGTCGTATATTACTGTCTCATTTTGTGATTATTTGATGTCATATACTCAGTCTTTTTATAGCATATTACTTCATATCTCAGTCTCAGTATTGTTAATTACATGCATACTTATCATTGTTTCGGTATGATGGAGGCATCTGTGATCCATGTGAGTGAGATTGAAGAGTAATGACTGAGTGAGGCCGAGGGTCTGTTATTGAGATAGTTATGAGATTGGACTGCACACTGCAGCGACATTAAATCATGCCTTCGTTGGCATGATATGGCGCTTGGGCCACTAGGGCCCCTCCGGAGTATTTACACCCCTAGTGAGTGCATTGATATTGAGGGATGGATTTTCCCTGGGCATGGATCATGTTCGAAGTGGATGTTATGTGAGGGATGGATTGTCCCTGGTCATGGATCTTGTCTGAGTGTTGTATTTCGGAGATGGACTTTTTCCGTGGGGCTGGATTGACCTTTTTTCTCAGTACGGAGTGACTACAGTCACCGGTGTTTATGCATATTCCGGGATAGAACTTCCCTGGGCCTGAGAGCCATATATAGTACTGAGTGGAGTTCTATGGGAGAGTTGTGAGCACTATGTGCATATCCACACTGGTTTCACACATATATTTTATGATGGCCTGTAGAGTATACTGGCATATTTACTGATCCTGATAAACTGTTAGCATGTCTAAATTTCTGTATATTGTTTATTGTAAAATTTTGAGGTTTTGTCCGTCACTAGTTCTCAGCCCATAGTTTGGGTTCGTTAAATCTGAGTTGGTGTACTCACGTTACCCCCTGCACCTCGTGAGCAGATTCAGGTACACCGGGACCCGACAGTGGATATTGAGCAGCAGACAGAGTTTTCATTGGAGTTGTCGAGGTAGCAGCTGGCGATCGCGATCTCGTCTTCTCTTCCTTATTCCACCTATTGCACTTATTTTGAGACTATGTTGTCTGTGCATTTATTCTTTATTTTTTTTATATAGCAGCTCATGACTGAGTGACACCGGATCCGGGGTTGGAGGTTTAAATTTAGTTTTGTCAAATATTGTTGTTACACATCAGATTCTTAGTATTATCAATAAATTCGTTTAAAAATCATATTTTTACTGGAAATTGAATTTAGCTTAGTTAAAAAGGGCGGCTTGCCTGGTTTTCACGACAGGCGCCATCACTACTCCGAAATTGGATCGTGACAAGTTATGTCCTAGGGATGTCTACAAGTCGTGTCTAGTAGAGTCTTGTTTATGGGTGTGTTGTGCACAACACTTATAAGCAGGAGGCTATAGGGAATTAGGACTGTCACAACAGGAGGCTATAGGGCATTAGGACTGTCACAACAGGAGGCTATAGGGCATTAGGACTGTCACAACAGGAGGCTACAGGGCATTAAGACTGTCACTCTTTTTTTTTACTCTAGATTGTGTGGTAGAGCTCAGTTGTAAGAAATCAATCTCCTAACTTCTATTATTCATAAGACAATGATGTCTACATCTAGAAAGACAATTGGTAAGATATTGTATGTGTTTGTGGAAGATTTGAGTCAAAGGAACTCAATTTTGCATCATGCTTATGATGAGTAAATGTGAGGTCTTCAGCAGATCATGTCTGTAATAAGATGTGTAAGTTTCTTGATAAGGAGCTCTAAGGAAAGAATATCTATCCACCCATATGGTAAAAAGAAAATAACAGAATCGGAAGGTAGATACAAGTTTCAGCAAGTAAAAGAAGCAAGATGAAGAAGGGTACAAGGTACATAGTTAATAAAGATTATCAGTATTTACAATTGAGGCAGAAAAATATAAGTATTATGAGTTACCTTCAACAATAATAGAGGTATGCACAATTATTCACACCCATCTCAGTTATTCATATAGGAGCTAACAGATATAGTTTAAGAGCAGGATGGGATATTATGATCCCACTGGGTTAGAGTAACCCAAAATTAAGGGTGGATTGTTATCATTATCTAACACTTTTGAAGGGCAGTGCAGAACATGGTAATAGTTCTCATTGGGAGATAGCCAGATGGTGCACTCTGGAATAATACAGTCAGATATGAATACTAGAATGTTCAGAAATTTCAGAAGATAGACAGTGGAATCCTACAAGGGTTAAATATTTACCTTAGTATGACTCCTGCCCTGGTAAAGAGAGAGAGAGAGAGAGAGAGAGAGAGAGTGTTAGGCATCCCAAAGAACAAGTGAGATGAAGCATGAGGAGCTAAAAGTTAAGGAACGTTTTGTTGAAGCCTTCATTATAAAGTGAACAAACAGAAATATTAGCAGTATAATATGAAGAGAGTTAATGAAACATTATGAGTAAGATGTAATAAATAGGTGGTAACAGTAAATCAAAATATGACAGGATGATAGAGTCTATAGTCAACTGAAGGAAATGACAAGAAGAGACATGTCTTGAGACAATAAAATTATAAGCCCTAAAGTCATATCCTCATTTTGAGAAATCAATTGCTAAGTCCATCGTGATTAATAGAAAGAAAAGTTATACCCCCGAGTAATATACATTAGTATGGGATAGTAAAAAAAAATAGAACATGAATTAGGGGTTGAAGGAATTGGTAATAGTTGGCATTGTTTCAGAGATCGTGTTTCTACAATATTAGAATGAACAATAGAAGAATAACCTTTAGGTTATTCAAGAAGACGCTTCCCTAAAGCGGTAAAAAAAATTCCAAAGATCAAGAGGTAACTTTCGAATGGTAAAGGAAGAATGCGGTAAAAAGGTGAAAGGAATGAGATTGCATTTATTCAGATCCTACAAATATAATATGACTCCAGAACATTATGCAAGCATGATGCCGGGGAGAATCAATAAAGGTTTCGCACTTGATGATATTGTTAAATAAGTGGGAATGAACACTTGATACATAAGGATCCCGTACGAGAAGTAAGTTAAGAGAAATGGCATAACCTAAGAGGCATTACATAAAATATAGCTATGAGAATGGACCAACGGGTAGTCTGTAGTTGATTCAGGAAGAGCCTGGTTATGGCTAGATAGGAGGATACAAACAAATCAGTAGATCATGCAAGACAAACGTAGTGAAACCCAGAATAGGAAATACAGTCTCTCAAATACGACATCGTAATCCTCGAGAAATATTCAGATAGGAGTTTGGGTATTAGAAGGTACAATATAAGTGTTACGGAAATAAAATAGAGTGCCACTAAGGAGACAACTGAAATTTCAATTCAGAAGCAATTGTACGAGCACAAGGGCATGAAGGTAAGTAACTAAGGATAATTATAGGCAAGTAAGAACACCAGAAATATTGTGGGGTATACAATGAAATAAACTCGCGACTTTGTAAAAGTCGGAGGGTCTTACCTAAGTATTGCAACAAAAGATTAGCTGATGAAAATAAGGAAGAAGACTTCAACATAATCATAGCGACCTAAAGAAAAAATGGTCTTGTAACATTAGTCTCATTATATTATTGTATGCACTCCATAAGAAAGTGGAACCTATCTTGGCTAATGAACAGGAAGAAGAAAAAATAATCAAGAGTTGATAATTAAGACCATATGAGATACAGGGAAACTCCAATATTCATGGGCACTCATATAAGACAAGTATCCATGTAGCAACTGACAGAACAACCAGGAGAAGTAATTTCTTACATTTAAAGACAAATGGGAAGGCATGAAAAGAAATATATGGTCCTAGCGTGTTAAAGGGAATGTTGCGAGTTGTATAAATAGATATGCGTAGGTCGCAAGATAAAGTATGGTATAGAAATAAGGTTTTATCTAGACATGAGTAAGGATAAGAAAAGGTTAGTGAGAAGGTGACGAAAATAGGTAAGTCCTCGAGAGTAAACCCATCACAACAAGAGAGTTGATGGTTTCCATAAAGTTATAAAAAAGATCAGTATAGCATGAGTGAACTCAAATAAGTTTAAAGTTAGGAGCATTTAGAAAAGATGGAATGCTACCCTAGTAGTAAAGTAAGGGTGTAATTGTGATAAATGATACGAGGATGACGTTTAGGCCTTTGATTGAGTAATGATTTTGAGAACAAGGATTTCACAAACTACACGGGATTAGAATACCCCCATAGGATGAGTCACATTGGAATGCTATGAAATACAGTTACTGGAGTATAGTATCGTCCCTAAGTGGATCAGGAAAATCACTTCAGATATTCCCTGATGAGATGTGAGCCCTAGTGACGATATATTACATAAGAGGCTTCAAGTTATCAATGGTAGATTATATATCAAAATTAAGGTGAGTCAACAATAGATGGATGAAAGTTACAAAATATGAGATGATATTAGGCTGTCATTATTAAGATGAGCAGTATTAAGGAAGCATTATATGGCTTAGATTTATACTTATAGGATAAGCAATGAGAGAGTAACCTAGAGTTGGGTGGCAGGCCTCGATAGTAATAAAGTAAAATAAGAGTTATGGTATAGTATAACCTACCTAGTTGTGGTAAAGCCATAAGCATAGATAACTGAGGCTATGAAACAAGATATAGTAAAAGTCATAAGTTGAACAAAGTACCAAGCAAAGAACTTTAGTACACCTATAGATGCCCAAAGGGACAGCTTGTCATAGTACTATATATGTTCAGAAAGTGAAGCCTAGATATTGGTTAAAAGCTAACGGAAAAAGGAGATAAGAGTCGTATTGGCGCACATTCAAGGTTAGAATCGTACAAGCTGCATGAAAGAAGGTAGAAACAGTTACGAGATTGGAAGAATTTCGACCACAAGTCATGGTGTGAGAAAGAGGCCTAAAGGAGGGAATGCCCTAGCCGATGGATTTATTCACTGAACAACTCCCTGGATGGCAAAGACAATATCAATGTATTCGTACGAGCTATTGCTTAAGATACGGATAAGTGCATTAGTCAACATTCAAGGACGAATGTTCCAAAGGGGGAATGATGTTACACCCCATATTTTCGTACGTGAGAGTACGTCGTAGGACAATTGATGTAAGATCAGAAATAAGATTATATTTGGAAGAACATAAAGTAAGGTAATCATGTTACCTTGGAGGTTAAAAATATTTAAGATCATGAATAACGAGTACCAAGAGGGTTGGACAGCTTAGAAGCTAAACCAATTGAAGAAACTAAGTTTCGTCGAAAGTAAACGAGTTTGGAATGTTATAACATGTACTTTAGGGTGAGACTATGGTTCATTACATGATAAGGAGGTTATGCTATGATTTATGTTGGTCGTATGGTGGTCGTGTGCTATGTTTTGAAGTCAAGCAAATTGTGGAACAAAAGTTGGCAAAGGTCATCACAAGTTACATTCATAAATTTCTTGAAACATAGGTCAAATGTATATGAGCTTTCTCCAAATATACTTGGAATTAGGTGATGATATACCTACCAAATTGAATATATATGAGTCTAGTTTCCAACACATTAAATTGTTCATCGATATGACATAGGATTATAGAGATATTTGCAGTTTTGCGAGACTTCGCAGACATCATAAGTGACAAGTAGGTGAGTTCCTAAAGCTTTTTCAGCAATACATTTCCTGTGTTATATGAGGTCTTATTGGGATGTATTATATACCAAATTGAAGGTCCTGAAATTTTTGTTTCCAACGCTCTTAATCGTTCGTTCATACGGCATCCGGATAAAAATATATAAGCGTCGGAAGATGGGTCAATGCTAGGGTGCCAAGCTAGCAGCTATTTGACTTTTCCAAAGTTGATATATATAAGTCTTGCGTCGGCTTTCTCTTCATTTTTCAGCATACCACGAACAGAGAACACCCATAAACATATCCTTAAGCTATATTCTAGGGTTTCAAAGAAGATTATCATCATGGGAATGAAATTGAGAAGCGATAACATCAAAACGATCCCTACGACGTAAGTGTCATTATACCGCCTCTCTTTTTTCTTTGTAGTTAGAGTTTTGGAAGGTACTTCATACTTAATAAACGTTTAATATCTGTATTTAAGTGTCTAAATATCAATAAAGGTTGATAAATGTGTTTACTAATAGTTAGAACTCACGGGACGGTGATCTGAAGCCGTGAGTTCGAGTTATTTGACTTGTAGTTGACTGTTTGTGGACTGTTTCGTGTTGGCCTCTTGTGCTGATGTTTTATGGAGTTTTGGATGATAAAAATGTGGGAAAACAACACATAATGACGAAATGGTGGGTTTGTTGTTCGTCGTTATTTTTGTTAAGGTTGTTTGACACTACTTTTGTTGTCGTTCCATGTATGAAGTGATTAGGGTGTATAGGCTGTTTTGTGATATATTGTGGTGGAGATAAGGTGGGGAAATAATGCATACATGTTGCTATTGTTTTGTTCTTGGTGTTGTTGGTATATTTTATTGGAGGAGGGCCTTGTTATAGGGGAGATGCTGCCCGAATTTACTTGAACGAGCTACTAGCTTAAGTTACAGACTTAGCCTTTGCTTGACACTGATTTTGAATCTCCTTATGATATGATAGATTGAGTTGACTTGTTTGAAAATTTTCTTGGAAGGTATTAGGGACTCAACTTGGTTAAGGTATGTTAAGGCACTTCCTTCTTTCTTTTGGCATGATCTAAAGTGAAATGAACGTAAATGATAATCTATTTCATAATGAATCTACTTCTAGAAACTATGGTTGTCCATGTTGTTCTATCCTTACAAAGTTATTCTAAGAAAGTATGTATGATCCTTGAGTCCTCGTGAAGTTCATATTAATGGTATGATGTCCATAATTTTAATCGAAGGTGCAACTGCCTTACGTCACTCCAAAATGTTTAGAGCGTGATTCCATGAGTCCAACATGCATTATATATAGTATTTATTTTACTCTACCGAGCCGTGCTATAGTCGGTCGGGTATGGCACCTATTGTGCACCACTGATCAGTTGGGTTTAACAGTACCGACCAATGTTGTCAGTAATCTGGACATGGCAGCCAACTTACCAAACAAATTTAGTCGGTAATGTTGAAATTTTGGGAATTCAATGTGCACTAACCAACCATCATTGGTCGGTATTTTACAATTTTTTTAATTACCGACTGTGGTTGGTCGGGTTTTTGGGAATTATTTTTGAAGAAAATACCTTTTTTGGTAGCTACACCACCCGTCAAATAAAAAATATATTTTCAGTCATACCAATACCCCCAATTCACATCAAACAACTCCCAATTCACAACATCCCTAATTCACCACAAATCCAACCACACCCATTTCCAACCAAACATCCAATTGATATTAAAACTAAAAAGTTCAATTAAACACCAGAATTCAAAACCAATCAAAAACTAAGTAATTACAACATTTTCAAAAATGTTCAATATAATTCAAAACAATTTCTATTAGTCGAGTTCAAACTTTTGGTCAATGGGTATTTTCTACAGCATCACCACTGTCTGATGAGCTTTCATCTATAAGATGGTAAGAATGTTCTTGTGGAGTACGGGAAGAACAATCACGTGGATGATGAGCAGAACGATGACGGGGAGGAAAGGAATAACAATAACGTGGAGTTCGAGCCTCTGGCGATGACTCACGACACCAGGGCAACGGAAAACCTCCAGTAGAAAGGAGAGTTCTGATCTGAGCTTGCATACCAAGGGATTGAGCATCTCTAAGACTTTCTCTTTCCTTGGACGTTTCTATCTCGGATGTAAGCCTTGTTACTGTCTCACATAGCCGATAGGCTCTCCCAATAAAGTGCCTCTCCCTGTGAGGAAGTCCCCATTCCTTTCATTCCACACCTATAGTGGTAGAATATTTTCTCCGAAAGCCCGTATGCCTTCCCCGTTTTCGACCGCCAACAACCTCCAACCATATTCTTTCAGCATCCTCAATCGAAGGATTGTTTGGGTCGCCCGATTCACCAGCTGACTGACTACGAATGATGTCCTCCACGGTACTTTGGTAGCGATCCTATGTTATTTTAAATTAAATTAGTATATAAAATATCTTATAAAAGTAAATTACAACATTTAAGGAAAATTGAAAGCTTACATATGTAGTCTCTGCCCGGTCCTCGACCAACCTATCTGCATCCCCCTCTTTCTTCTTCTTTAAAATATACGTCTCCTTGAATAGCTCATCATGGTGCATTGGACGACCATACTTCTTTTCCTGAAAATAAATTAATTTGGTTAATAATAGTGCTTCCAAGTTTCTCCATCTGAAGGATGACACATAACACCAGGAAGTCTTCTATTTTTAAATTGTCATCTCATATGAGGATCAGAACTCATCGGCATGTATAACCTCTTTAACCTAGGTATACGAGGAAAATAATGCGCCTTCACATCAACCATATTCCGCTGGAAAGCCTCTAGAATCTTGATTCCTATTCTCCATCGATCTCTCCGTGATTATTTCAAACAAAGTAATTCTCTATAAACCCCTTACTATATAGATGAAGCTTAACTTCCTCCGATATTTTAAACTTCACACAATCGCACTTGACATAAGGATACCTAATTACTCCCCTAATTTGGTATGATGAAAGTGACATTGCATGTCTAATAAATTCATCAACCACTTATACAAAATCCTCCCTCAATCCTCGCCGATTAGGATAATTCCTATTTTACATCCAAGTATGATGTTCCATTTGTACAAATAAAACAAAAATAAATTGAGATATTTCCATAAGTATTAGAACTACTTAATTTATTCTACAATTATAAATTAATTAAAAAAAATTTAGTTAATAAGATAGTTAATTTTTACTAATTATACCAAAACTAAATTATAGTAAATATAATTAATTATGATTCATTCAATTTAAACATAAACTATAAGTTCACACCCAAAAAGTTCAACACTTATCCCTAAAAGTCCAATCCATATCCAAATAGTTCACATATTACTCCTAATAGTTTGATTCATATCCTAAAAGTTCAACTAATACCCTAAACAATTCAGTTAATATCCTAAACCATTCAATTAACCTCACAAAACATATGTTTTATCCAAGAAGTTCAACACTTTACCCCTAAACCAAGTCAATTCAAATCCTAAAAGTTCAATCCATACCCTAAATCAATTCAATTCATACCCTAAAAGTTCAATTTATACCCTAAAGTTCAATTCACAAGAAAAAAATCCAAAAAACTCAATTCAATTCCTAACTAAACTAATCAAGTCAATACAAACTTAAACATTCAATTTACACCTTAGATAATCAATTCAATTAAATTCAATTTTAACAAGAGTTAAACCCTAGACTTCAATAAAATTCAAAGTTAAGCAATCAATTTAAATAATAATGAAATATTTCATAACATTTTAACAAACTATTAAAAGTATACAAGTAATGTAAATTCAAATCTAAACCTGAAATTTTTAGGAGGTGGAGGAGGAGGGGCAGTGGCAGTAGTGGCGCCAGTAGCAACAGCAGCGGGCGGCGGCGGGGGAAATGGCAACTTAGGGTGGCACGGAGAAGTGGGGAATGTGATGTGTGTGAGGGAGAAAGAGAAGGTGCGGGGGAAGGGGGTTGTGGGTGTGAGGGGGAAGAGACAAGAGTTAGAAAACTTAGAGTGGAGAAGAAGAGAAAAGGAGGGGGAAACCCGTATTTCAGATCTAAAATTAAATAATTATAAGCTATAAGCATATATCTTATTCACATATATATATTTATTAATAAATAATTATAAACTATAAGCATAATCATTATAAATAATTTTATTTTTACATGTATATATATGTATATATATATATATATATATATATATAATGAATCAATCATAATAAATAAATAAAGGCATATATATGAGACATTTATTTTATTCGAATTCTACGTTTCGTCTTATATATTATTCATTCGTTTTATAACTAATTACAAATAACAGAGATGAATAAATACCGGTCAAGACGTTTTACCTTTTGTAATCATCTATATAAGTTAATTTTCTAAGTTATAATTAAGTATATGAGTCTGTCATGACCCAAAAGTTAACATGTCGTGTTGGCGCCTATCATGGTAATAGGCAAGCCGACATCTCAACATTTCCAACACTTTTAAATGAAAAATGCACTAAACGGGTGTAAATAAGTAAAACTCTCATAAACTGGATAAAAGACCATAAACTCATACGAGAAAATCCCAAAACCTGGGTGTCACTGAGGACATGAACATCTATGTATATGACATAGTCTGGTACACTATCTGGAAAATAGGACTAAATACATAAAACTGAAAATACGGAAAGGAGGGCTAGGGACTGCGGACATTCAAGAAACTACTTTGATGATCTCCGAACAGATAAGACTCCTCGATCAACAACGGTCGTGCCTGGAAATGCCTGGATGGATCTGCACACGAGGTGCCGGGTGTAGTGTGAGTACAAAAAACTCAATAAGTATCGCAAATAAACAAGACAAGATAAGAGAAGCTTAATCTATTGAGGTCACCAGTTAAATTAGTGCAGTTCTGTCTATTTTAACTATCATAGCAAAAAAATTTAAAGCTAGCTCATAAGGCTATGTGAGGCGAATATCCGTGTGTTCATGTGCACTAGTTCTCAAATATCGTTCTCAACAGTATTATAGCATGTAGAGGAATGAAACACTTAAATAAGATAAATGATAAAAAAAAGGGCTCTACACACTGAACGGACAACTCACGTGCTAACAATAGAATCTGTAATATCAATATATGAATCTGCACGGACAACTCATGTGCCAATAATATCAATACATAGATCTGCACGGACAACTCACGTTTCGCACAAATAATACATAGCTTGTGGTTATCCACTCAGCATAGCCACAAGCCCCAGTGCAAAATATTATACAAAAGCAATAAAGCAAGTATGCAGGTATATAATGAACGAAATAAGATTCTCCTATCCTTGGACTGCTATAAACAGCATGCTAAAGTGTAGTCATGTGCAAAGTGTGCTATCATAGCTCAGGCCGGAAATTTCATCAATGAAAGGCATTTATCAAGTTCTTTTAGGGATTAAACCTCTAAGTAGACTCATCGTAACCACATGTTAGATATCGAAGCTCGAATCTTAACAGTCATTTCTGGGCTTATAGGAGCCCGTGCACAACCCAAACATGAATATACAATCCCGGTGCCCGCACATGGGATCATCCCCATGCATGTGCGCACCCAAAAGCACGTGCCTATCACAACAATTAAGGCAATTGTTGCCTCAACGGAGTTTAAATATGATACTTACCTGAAGCAACTTGAATCACTTCGCTAGAAAGCCTTTGCCTCTAGAATCGGCCTTCGAACCCCTCGAATCTAGCCATAAACAATTCGATGCAATCAACACGAGTTAAAGGAATCAATTCCATAAAGAAAATACGTAATCCTTAATCAAAAGTCAAAAATTCAACTCAAAAGTCAACCCTCGGGCCCACATATTGAAATCTGATAAAAGTCACTAAATCCCAACACCCATTCAACTACGAGTCCACCCATACCAAATTAATCAAATCTGATACCAAAATCTCAATATAATCCCCAAAATTCGGCCTAAGAACTCTCCTCTATCCCCCCCCCCCCAAATTATTCACCCCAAATCACTAATTAAATGATGAAATCAAAGACATAAACATAGAATTTTACCAGAACTAAGTAAGAATCACTTACCCCAGTCACTCCCTTGAAAATCTCTCCAAGAATTGCCTCCCACAGAGCTCCCAAAATCAAATTTGTATTATGAACTCAAACCCTCATTTTGTAATATTGAAGTTTATGCTCAGACACCTCTTATACGCCATCGCGAAGTACAACCTCCACTGCTCCCAGCCTCCTCCATGTAACCGCATAAAATCACACGCGAACGCGAAGCATAGGCTTCATAGGCCTACGCAATCGCGGAGTGACACGCGTTCGCATAAAACAACATGCGTGAATCCTAGATGCCTTATTTCCTCTACGCAAATGCGACCTAGCCACGCGTTTGTGATTCTCTATGCGATCACGTACCTTTTCACATGATCGAATAGAAGGAAACAAGAAATGGACACCAGTAAATCTTCAACAGTCTTCTAAGTCCAATATTCGCTCCATTAACCATCCTAAATCCACCCGTGGCCCCCCGGACCTTAACCAAATATATCAAAAAGTCCTAAAACACGATACGCACTTAGTCGATCCTTTAAATCACATCAAACAATGCTGAAACCATGAATCACGCATCCATTCAAGCCTAGTGAACTTTTGAATTTCCAACTCATACATTCGTTGCTAAAACCTATCAAATCATGTCCGATTGACCTCAAATTTTGCACACAAGTCACAAATGACACCACAGACCTAGTCAAACTCCCGGAACCTCAATCTGATTCTGGTAACCACAAAGTCCACTCTTAGTCAAACTTCTAAATTTCCAACTTACGCCATTTCAAGCCTAATTCAACTACAAACTAGGTGGCAAGGCAAGTTTGTAAGCCACCACTCCAATCCTCTGAAGCACCTCGAATGTCCCAATATATCAAGGGTTCAACTTGCCCTTTTTCCTGAATCTCATAACACCTTTCATAGGTGAAACCTTGAGCAGTACCTTCTCCCCAACCATATAAGCAACATCACGAACCTCCCATCGGTGTAACTCTTCTGTCTAGACTGCACCGTGCGAAGCCGATCCTGAATCAATTTAACGTTGTCCAAAGCATCCTAAACCAAGTCAGTACCCAATATCCTAGCCTCACTTGACTCAAACCATCCCATTGAAGACCGACACTGCATCCCATACAAAGCCTCATATGGTGCCATCTAAATGCTCGACTGGTAGCTTTTGTTGTAGGCAAACTCCGCGAGTGGAGAAAACCGATCCCCAGAACCCCCGAATCAAGTACATAAGTGAGTAGCATATCCTCCAATATCTTAATAGTGTGCTCGAAATATATGTCCTTCTGAGGGTGAAATGTTGTGCTCAACTCAACCTGGGTGCCCAACTCTCGGTGTACTGCTCTCCAAAACCTCGATGTAAACTGCGTGCCACGATCTGAAAATGATGAACAACGGCACAATGTGAAGGCGAACAATCTCGTGGATGTAAATCTCAGCCAACCGCTATGAAGTATAAGTAGTCCCAATTTGAATAAAGTGTGCGGGCTTGGTCTGCCGATCTACAATCACCCAAATAGCATCAAACTTCCTCAAAGTCCGTGTGAGTCCAATTACAAAATCCATGGTGATACGCTCCCATTTCCACTCTGGAATATCAGGTCTCTGAAGCAATCCGGCTGGTCACTGATGTTCATACTTCACCTGCTGACAATTTAGGAAGCAAGCTACAAACCCCACTATATATTTCTTCATTATCCTCCGCCAATAATGCTACCTCAAATTCTGGTACATCTTTGCGGCACCCAGATGAATGGAATACCGCAAACTGTGGGCCTCCTCAAGAATCAACTCACGTAGTCAATCTACATTAGGTGCACAAATCCTACCCTGCATCCTCAACACCCCATCATCCCCAATAGTAACATCCTTGGAATCATCGTGCTGAACCGTATCCTTAAGGACAAGCAAATGGGGATCATCATCTCTCTGATGCGATCATATAAGGAAGACCGAGAAACCACACAAGCTGGAATCTAACTGCGCTCTGAAACATCTAATCTCACGAACTAGTTGTCCAAGGCCCGAGCATCAACTGCAAGAGGTCTCTCATCAACAAGAATGAATACAAGGCTACCCATACTCACCACCTTGCTACTAAAGGCACCGACCACCACATTGGCCTTCCAGGGATGATATTTAATACTAATATAATAGTCTTTAGCAGCTCCAACAATCACCAATTTCTCAAATTTTAGATCCTTATGTTTGAACAAGTGATGGAGACTCCAATGATCTTTAAATACCGCACAAGACACTCCATAGAAATAGTGCCTCCAAATCTTCAATGCATGAACGATGGCAGCGAACTCCAAATCATGAACAAGGTAGTTCTTCTCATGGGGATTCAACTGACGCGAAGCCTAACAAATTACTCAACCCCCTGCATCAAGACACACCCATTACCGATCTGAGAAACATCACAATACACTGCATAAGAGCCTGATGCTAAAGGCAAAACTAGAACTGGAGTTGTGGTCAAGGCAGTCTTGAGCTTCTGAAAGCTCTCCTCACACTTATCCGACCACCTAAATGAGAACCCTTCTAGGTCAATTTGGTTAAAGGCGATGCAATAGATGAGAAACCCTCCATGAAACAACTATAATAATCGGCCAAGCAGAGAAAGCTCCGAATCTCCGTAGCATAGGACGGTATGAGCCAACTCTAAACCACCTCTATCTTCTTATGATCTACCTTAATCCCCTTACTGGACACCACGTGCCCCAACAATGCTAGCGAACTAAGCCAAAACTCACACTTGGAGAACCTGGCATAAAGTTTCTCCTCCCTCAGCCGCGGTAGCACAATCCTCAAATGTTGGGCATGCTCCTCCTGGCTACGTGAGTACACCAGAATATCATCTATGAACACTATGATAAATGAGTCGAGATAGGGCTGAAATACACTATTCATCAGATGCATGAATGTTGCTTGGGCGTTGGTCAACCCAAAGGACTTCACAAGGAACTCATAATGACCATGACGGGTTCTAAATGTTATATTTAGGATATCCTAGTCCCGAATCTTCAACTGGTGATACCCAGACCTCAAATCAATCTTAGAGAACACCTCGCTCCCTGAAGCTGGTCAAATAGATCAGCATTATACAACAAAGGATACTTGTTCTTGATTGTAACTTTGTTCAACTTCACGTAGTCGATGCACATACGCATAGTACCATTATTCTTCTTCACAAACAGAACAGGTCCACCCCAAGGTGATACACTAAGACTAATAAATCCTTTATCGAGAAGTTTCTGAAGCTGCTCTTTCAATTCCTTCAACTCAACTGGTGTTATACGATACGGAGGAATAGAAATAGGCTGAGTTCCCGGCACCAAGTCAATACCAAAGTCAATGTCCCTGTCGGGCGACATGCTCGACAGGTCTGTAGGAAATACATCCGGGAAGTCCGCACCACTGGAACAGAATTAATAGTGGGAGTATTAGCACTAACATCCCTCACAAAGGCCAAAGAAGACAGAAAACCCTTCCCAACCATCCGTTGGGCCTTCAAATAAGAAATCACCCTGCTGAGAACATAATATAAATAACCTCTCTGCTCTATCCTTCGCAACCCCAACATCGATAATGTCATGGTCTTAGCGTGACAATCTACAATAGCATGACATGAAAACAAGCAATCCATACCCAAGATCACGTCGAAATCAACCATACGAAGAAATAAGAGGTCAAATATAGTCTCAATCCCCCAATAGTCACTACACACGATCAATATACACAGTCCATAACATTAGTATCGCCCACCGACGTAGGGACATGAACAGGTGAAACTAACAACTCACGTTGCAGATCCAAATAACGATTAAAATAGGAGGATACATAGGAATAAATGGAACCAGTGTAAAATAATATAGAAGCATCCCTGTGGCATACTAATACAATACCTGTGATCACTGCATCTGAAGAAAAAGCCTCTGTCCTGGTAGGAATATCATAGAATCGGGCCTAGCCGCCACCGGATTTGCCTCCCCTCTAAGGCGACCTTTAGCTGCTTGGACCCCACCCCGGGGTAGCTGAGTGGGTGGTGTAACTGCTACTATGGGTATCATCGGCCGAGAACTCTACTGTGGAATCCCACTCAATAGTCTAGGGTAATCTCTCTTGATATGGCCCAAGTCCCCACACTCGAAACAACCCCTCCTTTGATGGAGCTACTGCTCCTGATAACCCGAGGAACTACCTGTAGAAACCTAAGCAAACGAGGCATGGTGAGAACTCTGTTGGTAGTTCTCTGAATGAAGACTGACCTAAGAGAGCACTGTAGGAACCCTGGCTAAGTGATGCACCACGGTGAGCTGGACGAGCCGTCTGAGCGGGCCTATAAGGACGGCCTCTGCTGTGGTAGGACTGCCCCCAGAAGGAACACCATCGAAACCACCCGAACCTTTCCTCACGCTTCTGACTATGGACAGTCTCCATCTGCTGAGTAATATCAACCACCACGTCAAACGTAGCACCGGATACATTCTCTAGAGTCGTAAGCAACCGCAACTGATAGGAGAGGCCATCAATAAACCTCCTAATCCTCTTCCTATCAGTGGGAACCAACCAAACTATGTGACGATCCAACTCTAAGAACCTCATCTCGTACTAGGTCACAGATATACCACCCTGACGTAGCTGCTCAAACTGTCTGCGTATCCCCTCCCTGCGAGACTACGACATGAACTTCTCCAAGAAGAGAACAGAAAACTCATGACATAGAAGTGGTGCTGCATCGACTGGCATGTGCCTCTAATAAGCCTCCCACCATCTGAAGGCATCCCTAGTAAGCTAAAAAGTAGTGAACGAGACCCCATTGGCCCCTAGAATACCCGCCTTGCAAAGAATCCATTAGCACATATCCAAGAATTCCTAGGCATCCTCTAAATCAGCCCCACTAAATGATGGAGGCTGAAGCCTCCCAAATGTCTCTAGTCTCCTCTACTCATCATCAGTCATAACGGGACCCACCTGGGCTTGAGCAGCTACAACTGGTTGGGCTGTTAATAACCCCGCTATATGAAGTCCCTGTATCACCTGCTCTAGAGTACGGGCAGCGGGAGTCTGAGTACCTCCGCCGGCCTAAGAAGTGGCTAATGCAGTCGGAACTGAGACCGCCCGAGCAAGGCTAGTGAACACAGTCAAAATCTGAGCCAAAGCCTCCTGAAGTCCTAGAATCACAATGGGCACTACTGGTACCTACACTGGCCGCACTGGCTCAACCATATCGAGTACATGCTTCTAAGCTGGAGCAACTGGTAGATTTGTCGGCGCTGCTCTAACTGTTGTACGAGCTACACCTCTACCCCTAGCGGCCGCCCCTACCGCAACCCCGACCTCTCGTGGACCTAGTCGGTGGTACTGGTGGCCGTCCTCCCTGATCGATAGCACATTTCCTCACCATCTATGAGAATAGAATAACATAGGTTAAGTTTTGGAATAAACAAATCGGCACGACAAAAATGTAAGAATCTGAAGCTTTCCTAAGGACTCAGCTGCCTCTCGAAGATAAGTACAGACATCTCCGTTCCGATCCGCAAGACTCTACTAAACTCGCTCATGACTCGTGAGGCCTATGTAATCTAGGCTCTAATACGAACTTGTCATAACCCAAAACTTAACCTTCCGTGATGGTGCCTATCGTGGTATTAGGCAAGCCGACATACCAACGTTTCCAATACTTATTAAATGAAAAATGCACTAAACAGGTGTAAATAAATTAAAACTCTCATAAACTGGATAAAAGACCATAACAAAATATGAGAAAATCCCCAAAACCTGATTGTCACAGAGTACATGAGCATCTATATGTATGACATATTCTGGTACACTGTCTGGAACTAGGACTAAGTACATAAAACTTAAAAATAGGGAATCTCCACACGAGAGGACGATCCTGCCATTAACAATTTTCATCACCTTATCATGCTAACAGTATGGCACACACTGTAATAATCAAAACACATGAATCCAATACCAAAGGTCATACCCCTACATAACTCCGCTATACCGCGTGATCTCATCCAAATGCTGGTCCACTTGAAATACTTCAAGACACCTCTCCCAAAATCAATAACCATTCGAAATTCTCCATCAAGTACTCAAAGTGCATTGCCATAACCACGGGGGAAATCGGACGATACCATGCCACCCGAAACATAAGGTATATAACCAACACGTCTCAATCCCGCAACACCCAATTACTTACCTTACTCAAATCTAGCTATAAAGCCCAATTAGAACCGCACCATATGTGCATATAGCCAATAATCACCACTCCTCGCAACACCGAAGGGTAACTCATAGTTCACTCCAGAGCATGAATAAACTTAATCACAATCGAATGGTACATTCCTCAATAATAGAAATTCTGAGCCAACAATTCCGACCCGGTGCAGAACACACACCCATATTAGCCTACCAGCAACCCTAAATTAACTCTGATCACCCACAACAGATAGATGACTTACCCGAAAAGTTGATAATGACGGAATCATGGCACATTCTAACATCCGACTAGCTCAGGTCGCATCTTCACAATTCACTACCATAAAATAACCTGTTTATGAGAACTCTCAGTCTCGAAGTCCATTAAGTGCACGGATTACCATATATGATCTCAACTCCACTGCTCGAGTACATAACAGATACCAAATACTCACTCGTTCCACGAGGGATAACCCTATAATTCTTCCGTTTACCAAGTAATCTTGAATATCAACAGTCGATCCAACAATAGGGCACCGCGATACCAATGAAGTACCCTTAACTCAAACACATTGCTCTTTCTGAAATGTATACCCTCATCAAGTCGCACTGATTAGTGATATCATCTACCTAGTCATCTGAACTGCCCATGCTGCTTAAGAATTTATGACCTTCCTTCTAGAACCGAACCGTGACCTCACATATGCAAATCTTAACTGTACCCAACATACCGCATACCCCATGCCAACCTATAAAAAAAATTCCGGAACTCCATGGTCCCTTCTGAGCCAGAAACAACTATGTACCCAACTAGCCAAGAACTTCCATTTGATCCCATTTAGAACCAAATTCACTACACGTCACCCGCACCTCACGCCAAAACAAAAATGCACCCCTAACTTCGCTAGAAACCATCAGGAACTATCTGAAATCCCATTTGCACAACACCAAACCATTAGTACTGAATTCTTCTAACTCTACCAAGCTACGCAGGCCACCAAAAATCAAAGAGCACTGCTAAGAAACACTCGGAAAAAAAAACTCTTCACCTCATGAACACCCAAAGAACTAATCGTATCCCTTACCATGACGATCCGACCTACTACCAAGTTGCCCTATTTACCCAAGTTTCTTTTGAATTACCTTCAAATTGATACTTCTCCCTATCGTAATACCACAATTTTTTTCACCCCAGACTTACCACATGCGACCCAAGCACAAAAACATACCGTCTAAGGCTCATAAGCCGCCGAATACTCTCTAAAATATCCCCAAAAGTACCATATTCAAATTACTTACCCTGAAGAGACTTCCTGCAAATCTAAAGCCATTACCTTCACCTTCCTGGTACTGATATGTAGAATCTCTGATGATGTAGAAATACAACAAGTCTTGACACCCTCCAACGTAAATCTCAATCACACTGGCCAATTTAGGCAGAATCGACCCGACCCATTTGCACATTAACATACTAGGAAAGTAAACCACTCACTTAAATCCACAAGAAAATTCATACACTGCACACACTACACCTTTAACAATTTCCACTAAATCATTCAATAGAACCCAATCACCTAACAGAGTAAATTACAACCTATATCGAAGATATTTCAATTACTCGTGACATACCCAGACCCCACGCCAGCAGGTCACAGCTGATTTACAAATATACCTCGAACTAAAACCCATACCACACAAAATCGTGCAATCAACTCATCATTAACAGACTCCCCCACTTGGGTCAAAGCCAATGATCGATACAACCAATAATTTAAAATGCCCATAATAACACTATCCGTCTAACAGCTCAATTCATCTGCAAATCTCGCATTCATCATTGTAACAGTCACCCCAACTTCCACAAGCGATCTAAACTCCAATTACAACATATATCATTTACTGGTAGAAGAGAACTTATTAGAGAACTACATAGGGATCACACAAACTAGGACAATCCGCAGGAGATACCCCTGCCCGCTTAGCCCCAACTGATATCTCTCTATACACTTCTTAAGACCATAACTATCACGCAACCACTACATCTTCATGCATCTGAACACAAACAACGCCTACCCTCGAGGCATCATAATACGAAGTAAATACCTAAAGGTGATGGAAGAACTAACACATGAGCGGTGGTCGCAGAAATCTCGAGCTTCTGGAAGCTCTACCCACACATGTCTGACCACATGGGTACCCTTACTGGACACCACGTGTTCCAAGAATGCTACTGGTCCAAGTCAAAATTCACACTCGGTGAATTTTGCATAGAGCCTTTCCTCCCTGGATCTCTATAATGCCATCCCCAATTAGTGAGTATGCTACTCCTGGCTACGCAAATATGCTAGGACTCCATCAATGAATACAATAACAAGGAGTGCTAATACGGCTGGAATACACCGTTAAGCAAATACATGAACGCTATTGGGGTAGTGATCATCTCAAAAGACATCACCAAGAACACATAACCTAACAGAAAAATCCGATTCACTCCATAACTACACAACATGAGAGGTCTTCCAATATACTCACAACTCAAGGCCATATACCAAATCGAGACAGAAATCAAACACTCAATAAATCTTGCCACATTTCCAGCCAACCCTTTTGTCAAAAATCATAGTCTTAACACATCTAACAATCAAATCACACTCACCACGTAGACATCTAGTCGCAAAGTCCCGTTAATACGGACATCAACGGACATATAAGTCCCCAGATACATGTGCCCATACAACAAAAATCTCAGCACTCAAGCCAAAAAATAAAATCTGGCGTCATGGAGGACTGGCCCATTACCAAGATGCCAAAATCACATCAGATCTGTGGAAGTCACAGGTCGTCGATGCACAGCTGATACCAAGTGCTCTCGTGCAAGTTCGAATACATGGAAGGAATTCAAGAGTTACGCTCTTGGATAAATGAAATGGGTTCGCACGACAAGAATTCGAGAATGTAGGATTTTTCCAAAGGGTTCGACAGCCTCTCAAAGATAAGTACATATGTCTCTGTAATGATCCGCAAGGCTCTACTAAACCTGCTCATGACCGGTGAGTCCTATGTAACCTAGCACTCTAATACAAACTTGTCACGACCCCAAATCTAAGCTAGTCGTGACGGCGTCTATGCTGGAACTAGGCCAGTCAAAACTACACTCAATTGATAATAAGCTTCCATTTACATCTTTACTATACTGATAACCCATAATGGTTTCCTTTAAGCATTTATAAAACAGTTAAAACTATACTGAATATTAAATACAACCCCCAAGATCCCGGAGTCATGGGTCATGAGCATCTACATAAAATATACAACTCAAAAGAAAATAAATTCTATAATAGTAAGAAGGAGTGACAGCAGGACTGTGGACGCATGCAGCAACCTCGCAAATCTCCGAGAATCTCTGGAACAACTAGACAGCTCACCCTGCCCTAACACCTGGATTTGCACACAAGGTGCAGGGAGTAATGTGAGTACACCAACTCAGTAGTAATAAAAATAAATCAGGTCTGAGCAGCAAGAAACACATAAAAATCAATTCATCAATTCACAATAAGCACAGCCTTTCTTTCCAACAATGTATCCGTTAAATCATCACGCTTAAAAGCCAATTTCAGTAAAAATCATTTGGAAATATACTTGCCAATAGTTTCAACGTAACTTTCAAGAAGTTTAGTGTAAAAATGCTGAAATCATAAAAAGGCCCCTGGGGAAAAACATATTTCATAAGTTCAGAGTGAAAGTGGTAAAATCATAAGTATCCCCTCGGGCAAAAACATGTATCATAATCAGCCCCTCGGGAATGCCTCATAGCCACTCATAATCAACCCCTTGGGCATACCTAACAATAACTCATAATCAGCCCCTCAGGCATACCTCACAGTCACTCATGCCTCCCAATCACTCCTCGCTCGGCACTCGGCACACGCACTCGGTGCGCTCACTAAGGGTGTGTACAGACTCCGGAGGGGCTCCTTCAGCCCAAGCGCTAATATCAAGCCACCTCGTGGCGTATCATATCCTCACAAATCAGGTCCTCGGCCTCACTCAGTCAGAACCTCTCAAAACCCCCTCGGGCGTATAAGTAAAACGGTATACTCGACTCAAAACATAATTTTTAAATCTCAAAGTAGTGTAAATCAGGCTGAGTTTCGAAAATAGTAAGCAGAATGTGACTAAGTGAAATCATCAATAAACAGTGAGGAAAATAGCAGTAAAAAGCCTCCAAGGGGTCTAAACAAGTCGGCACGAGGCCCCAAACATGGCTTATAGCCCAACTATTGCAATAATCTTTAGAACAAAATTTAACATATAGTTTAGAGTAAAATACGCAACTCAATAGTTGCCGCGGAGAGGTTCAAGTCCAATCCAAAAGTCAGTGCACGCCACATACTCGTCATCCGACATGTGCGACATTCTAAAAGTAGTGAGAAATATGAAGTCCGGGGTTTCATACCCTCAGGACAAGATTTATAAATATTACTTACCTCTATCGGGCCACGATACTAGTCCGCTATGTACTTGCCCCTCAAATTGGCTCCCGATTGCTCCGAATCTAACCAAAACCAGTTTAACATCATTAATATATACTAAAGGAACTCAACCCAATCAAAAACTATCAATTTATACAAAAAATCTCAAAATTCGGCCAAACTCGAGCCCAGTGCCCACGCCTCGGAATCCGATAAAATTTAAATCACAAGAACCCCTATCCTCCCACGAGTCCGTACATACCAAGAACATCAAAATCAAACCACAATTACCCACCAAAATTGCCAAAAGAAATTCCCAAATCTTTCCTCCCATTTTCCAAACTTTTTCTTACTTTAATCCTTAAAATTACAAGCCTAATCCGAACAAAATAACATAGAAACGAATTTAATAATCCGGGAACTTACCTCCACTGCAGACCTACTAATTCTCTCTTCAAATTGCCCTCAAATGAGCTCCAACCACATGCACCAATAGTTAATGACTAAAATTTCACGGAGGCCTTCTTCTTATACTGTTCTGCACAGCAAATCCCCACTTGCGGACCTTTCATCGCACCTGCGGTCCCAGGTGTGCACCTGCGAAAACCTAGTAACGGACCAAATTATCGCACCTGCGACCCCTCCTCCGCACTTGCGGCTTCACAGGTACGGCCATCAACCGCACCTGCGACTCCTCCTGCCTAGACTCCCTACGCACCTGCGCATGGACTTTCGCACCTACGGCAACGCACCTGCGACTACCCATCAGCAGGTGCGGCCAACACCAGAAACTTACACCAGCAGCCATTTGCTGCAATTTCCCAAGTTCCAAACTCCACCTACCATCCGAAATCAATCCTAAGCCCCTCGGGGGCCCTACCAAACATACCAACACACAATAGCATTATTCAAACCTAGTCGAGCCTTTGAAACACCAAAAACAACACGAAAACACCAAAATTACATCAAATTCAACCCTATGAACTTTGAAACTTCCAAATTTCGCCAACGATGCCGGAACCAATCAAAACACCTCCGATTGGCCTGAACTTTTGCACACATATCCAAAATGACATTACGGTCCTGTTTCAACTTCTGGAATCCAATTCCGACCCCGATAGCCTATTTTCCACTGCCGACCGGAAATCGCCAAAAATTGACTTTCGCCAATTCAAGCCTAATTCTACACCGGACATCAAAACTTCATTCCGAACACACTCCTAAGTCCCAAATCCCCTAACGAAGCTATCGAGCCATAAAATCCGCATTCCGAGGTCATTTACCAATAAGTCAACTCTTAGTTGACTTTCTCAACTATTAGGCTACCTGGATATAGACTAAATTCCTTAATTCTCACCATGATTACTCTGAACCCGAACCAACCGACACATATAAATGAAGCTGAAGCCCATAAAATGAAGCAGAAATAGGGGAAACAGGGCTAAACTCTCGGAACAACCGGCCGGATCGTTACACCCTCCCCCACTTAAACATACGTTCATCCTCGAACGTGCCAAGAGTTGTTCTCCAACACCATCAAACTGTTACGTAGCATACCATGCACATACTCGGGGGGTGATCCTACGTCACCCTGCCCCATATAAGTTCAATAGCACAATACTGTTGACATTTCAAAATCCAATCCTGGCCCATAAACCTTAGAACCAAATCCCCACTTCTGAAATAATATAGAAGATCAAAATTCCATAACTATTAACTGAACAAGTGTGAACATGCTGACTCAAGCCAGATACGCACCCCAAATGAAATCACATAATACACCGGGTGACTCAAACACTCATGCGATAAATCTTAACCACAATAACTGCTCAGAACAACCCAATACCGGTACATAACATCTTATCAAGAAATGCCTCGCTCTAACTCTTGCATATAGTGTGGTTGATGAAAGAAGCACGTAGAACTAACAACCATTCGTCCGTTCAGTCAGACATGAAGCTCCCCCTTCCCAAATAGGAATTATAGCAGATTCCTAAGCCGAATCCCGATATTTATCCTTCCAACTATGCAACTTGTGCAACTTGTGAACCTAACAACAACATCCCAATGAAATCAAATTATATAAAAGATCCAGACGAGAGGACTATCCTGCCATTAACAATTACCATCACCTTATCATGCTAACAGCCTGGCACACACCATAAAAATCAAAACACACGAATCCAATACCAACAGTCATACCCCTACATAACTCCGCTACACCGTGTGGTCTCATCCAAACACTGGTCTAATTGAAATACATCACGACACCTTGCCCAAAAGTCAATAATCATTAGAAATTCGCCATCAAGTACCCAAAGTGCATTGCCATAACCACGGGGGAAACCAGACGATACCATGCCACCCGAAACAGAAGGTATATGACCAACACTTCTCAATCCCGCAACACCCAATTACTGACCTTACTCAAATCTAGCTATAAAGCCCAATTAGAGCCGCACCATATGTGCATATAACAAATAATCACCACTCCTCGCAACACCGAAGGGTAACTCATAGTTCACTCAAGAGCATGAATAAACTCAATCACAATCGAATGGTACATTCCTCAATAATAGAAATTCGGAGCCAACAATTTCGATCCGGTGAAGAACACACACCCATATTAGCCTACCAGCAACCCTAAATTAACTCTGATCACCTACAATAGATAGATATCTTACCAAAAAGTTTACAATGACGAAATCATGGTACATACTAACATCCGACTAGCTCAGCTCGCATATTCACAGTTCACTACCATAAAATAACCTGTTTATGAGGACTCTCAGTCTCGAAGTCCATTAAGCGTACGGATTACCGTATCTGATCTCAACTTCACCCCTAGAATACATAACACATCCCAAATACTCACTCATTCCACGAGGGATACCCCTATAATTCTTCCGTTTAGCAAGAAACCTTGAATATCAACAGTCGATCCAACAATAGGGTGCCGCGATACCAATGAAGTACCCTTAACTCAAACACATTGCTCTTTCTGAAATGTATACCCTCATCAAGTCGCACCGATTAGTGATATCATCTACCTAGTCATCTGAACTGCCCATGCTGCCTAAGAATTTATGACCTTCCTTCCAGAACCGAATCATGACCTCACATATGCAAATCTCAACTCTACCCAACATACCGCATACGCCATGCCAACCTAGGAAAAAAATACAGGAACTCCATGGTCCCTTCTGAGCCACAAGCAACTACGTACCCAACTAGCCAATAACTTCCATTTGATCCCAAAAGAAAATATGCACCCTTAACCGCGGTAGAAACCATCAGGAACTATCTGAAATCCTATTTTCGCAACACCAAACCATCAGGACTGAATTCTTCTAACTCAACCAAGCTATACATGCCACCAAAAATCAAAGAGCATTGCTAAGAAACACCCTGAAAAAAAAACTCGTCACCTCATGAACACCCAAAGAACTAATCGTATCCCTTACCATGACGATCCGACATACTACCATGTTGCCCTATTTTCCCAAGTTTCTTCTGACGTACCTTTAAATTGATACTTCTCCCTGCCATAATACCACAATTGTTTTCACCCCAGACTTACCACACGTGACCCAAGCACAAAACCATACCGTCTAAGGCTCATAAGCCACCGAATACTCTCTCAAATATCAGCAAAAGTACCACATTCAAAATACTTACCCTGAAGAGATTTCCTGCGAATCTAAAGCCATTACCTCCACCTTCCTAGTACTGATATGTAGAATCCGTGATGATGTAGAAATTCCACAAGTCCTGACACCCTCCAACGTAAATCTCAATCGCACTGACCAATTTAGGAAGAATCGACCTGACCCGTTTGCACATTAACATACTAGGAAAGTAATCCACTAACTTGAAGCCACAAGCAAATTCATACACAAAACACACTACACCTTTTACGATTTCCACTAAATTATTCAATAGAACCCAATTACCCAATATAGTACATTAAAACCTATATCGAAGAGATTTCCATTACTCGTGACATTCCCAGACCCCACGCCTGCAGGTCATAGCTGATTTACCAGTATACCTCAAACTGAAACCCATACCACACAAAATCGTGCAATCAACTCATCATTAACAGAGTCCCTCACTTGGCTCAAAGCCAACGATCGAAACAACCAATAATTCACCATGCCCGTAATAACACTATCCGTCTAATAGCTCAAGTCATCTGCAAATCTCGCATTCATCATTGTAAGAGTCACGCCAACTTCTACAAGCGATTTAAACTCCAATTACAACATATATCATTTACTGGTAGAAGAGAACTTATTATAGAACTACATAGGGATCACACACCCTAGGACAATCCGCAGGAGATACCCTGCTCGCTTAGCCCCAACTGATATCTCTCTATACACTTCTTAAGACCATAACTATCACGCAATCACTACACATTTCTACATCTGAACACAAAAAATGCCTACCCTCAAGGCATCACAATACGCAGTAAAAACCTGAAGCTGATGGCAGAACTAACACTGGAGCGGTGTTCGTAGAAATCTCGAGCTTCTGGAAGCTCTACCCACACATGTCTGACCACATGGCTACCCTTACTGGACACCACATGTCCCAAGAATGCTACTGATCCGAGCCAAAATTCACACTCGGAGAATTTCGCATAGAGACTTTCCTCCCTGAATCCCTATAATGCCATCCTCAATTACTGAGTATGCTACTCTTGGCAACGCGAATATGCCAGGACGCCATCAATGAATACAATAACAAGGAGTTCTAATACGGCTAGAATACACCGTTAATCAAATACATGAAACGCTATTGGGGAAATGATCAACTCAAAAGACATCACCAGGAACTCATAACCTAACAGAAAAATCCGATTCACTCCACAACTACACAACATGAGAGGTCTTCCAATATACTCACAACTCAAGGCCATATACCAAATCGAGACAAAAATCAAACACTCAATAAATCTTTCCACATTTCCAGCCAACCATTTTGTCACAAATCATAGTCTTCACACTTCTAACCATCAAATCACACTCACCACGTAGCCATCTAGTCGCAAAGTCCCGTTAATAAGGACATCAACGGACATATAAGTCCCCACAAAACAAAAATCTCAGCACTCAAGCCACAAAATGAATCTGGCCTCATGCCCTCCAGACTGGCCCATTACCAAGATGCAAAAATCACATCTCATATGTGGAAGTCACAAGTCGTCGAAGCACAGCTGATACCAAGCGCTCTTGTGCGCGTTCGAATACATGGAAGGAATTCAAGAGTTACGCTCTTGGCTAAATTAAATGGATTCGCACGACAAGAATTCAAGAATGTGGGATTTTTCCAAAGGGTTCCACAGCCTCTCGAAGATAAGTACAGATGTCTCTGTAATGATCCGCAAGACTACCTAGCGCTCTGATACCAACTTTTCACGACCCCAAATCTAAGACAGTCGTGATGGCGCCTATCGTGGAAGTAGGCCAGCCAAAACTACACTCAATTCATAATAAGCTTCCATTTACATATTTACTATACTGATAACCCATAATGGTTTCCTTTAAACATTTATAAAACAGTTAAAACTATATTGAATATTAAATACAACCCACGGGATCCCGGATTAACTGGTCGTGAGAATCTACATAAAATATACAACTCAAACGAAAATACATTCTATAATAGTAAGCAGGAGAGAGAGTAGGATTGAGGACGCATGCAGCTACCTCGCAAACCTCCGAGAATCTCTAGAACAGATAGACAGGTCACCCTGCCCTAACACCTAGATCTGCACACAAGGTGCATGGAGTAATGTGAGTACACCAACTTAGTAGTAATGAAAATAAATCAGGTCTGAGCAGCAAGAAACACATAAAAATCAATTCATCAATTCACAATAAGCACATCCTTTCTTTCAAACAATGAATACGTTAAATAATCACGCTTAAAAGCCAATTTCACTAAAAATCATTTGGAAATATACTTGCCAACAGTTTCAACATAACTTTCAAGAAGTTTAGTGTAAAAATACTGAAAATAATAAAAAGGCCCCTCGGGCAAAACATATTTCATAAGTTCAGAGTGAAAGTGGTAAAATCATAAGTAGTCCCTCGGGCAAAAACATGTATCATAATCAGCCCCTCGGGCATGCCTCAGAGTCACTCATAATCAGCCCTTCGGCCAAACCCGAGCCTCGGAACCATGCCTCAGAATCCGATAAAATTTACATCACAAGAACCCTTATCCTCCCACGAGTATGTGCATACCAAGAACATCAAAATCGGACCACATTGCCCACTAAAATTGCCAAAAGAAATTCCCAAATCTTTCCTCCCATTTTTCAAACTTTTTCTTACTTTAATCCTTCAAATTACAAGCCTAATCTGAACAAAATAACATAGAAATGACTTTAATAATCCGGAAACTTACCTCCACTGAAGACCCACAAATTCTCTCTTTAAATCGCCCTCAAATGAGCTCCAACCGCATGCAACAATGAGTAATGACTAAAATTTCACGGAGGCCTTCTTTTTATACTGTCCTGCACAGCAAATCCGCACCTGCGGACCTTTCATCGCACCTGCGAACCCGCACATGCGGTCCCAGGTGCGCACCTGGGAAAACCCACTAACGGACCAAATTCGCGGACCTACGACCCCTTCTCTGCACCTACGGCTTCGCAGATGCGGCCATCCCTTCGCACCTGCAGACTCCTCCTGCCTAGGCTCCCTTCGCACCTGCGCATGGACTTTCGCATCTGCGGCTACCCATCCGCAGGTGCGGCCAACACCAGAAACTTACACCAGCAGCCATTTGCTGCAATTTTTCAAGTTCAAAAATCTGCCAACCATCCGAAATCAGGACCTGCGGGCATGAAACGCAGCGTCCCCAGGCAAAAGGGACGTCAGTACGAATAATGAACCGAGTATGTAAGGCACATAATGTACATAAGAGAGATGGAAGAAATATATAGTACATGACTCAACCTGTAAGTATGAATAACTTTGTAAATCATAAATGTCTCAACCTGTAAGTATGCGTATGAATGTCATGTCATGCATAGGTATATGTTTCATAACATCATCAGTCTCTGAGGGCATCCCATCATATCATATTCGGCCACTGTGGGAAAAATCATCATCGTATACCAGCTGATCAGGTGGTGGTGCGTATATAACGTCATAACCTTTCCCATATCCCATATACATACATATATACGTGTATATAACGCCGTTTGAATCATATATATATACATACATATATACGCGTATATAACGCCGATTGAATCATATTTCAACCACTGTGGGCAACATCATCATCATATACCAACTGATCAGGTGGTGGTGCGTATATAACGTCATAACCTTTCCCATATCCCATATACATACATATATACGCGTATATAACGCCGATTGAATCATATTTCAACCACTGTGGGCAACATCATCATCATATACCAACTGATCAGGTGGTGGTGCGTATATAACGTCGTAACCTTTTCCATATCCCATATACATGTATATATATATATATACATGTATATATATATATATATACATGTATATATATATATATACATGTACATATACATATATATATATACATATATACGCGAATATAACGCCGTCTGAGTTTTGGATCAATATACATGTGTAAATGCATGAAATGCATATGGAATACATTAATAAAATCTCTCGGTACGTCATAAGGTCATTATGTCTCTGATTAATATCATAAAATAAACTTTACCAACATACGTATTTGCGAGACCCATGAATAGAAAATAATAATAATTCACATGGGGAATCAAGAATATAGACTCCCCTAGTATTTTTATGAATAAAGTAACTTATGAAAACCGTGAGTTTACTCGTTTCTTCCGTATAATTTGGACCATGCCAAAAGAAAGAAAGGATAACCTTAACATACCTGGGCTCAAAATTCATCTTTATCTAAGTTTAGTAGCAGAATTGACAGGGACGAATTTGAAGCAAGCCTCACGTAGAGTTGTATTTAATCTCTCACGGTTAACTAGGAAAGCTTTTCTTTGCAACTGATTGTTGAGAGGAAAGCACATATTTCCGAACATCCAACAAAGTTTTTAAATATAGTGGTGTCTTTCATTGTATGTAACAATTACAAGATCCAGTTTCTTGAATTTCTCCTAAACTAACATTTCAGAAATCAGTTTCTGGTTAAGCTGTCATCCCTTTGGTTTTCTTATAAATGTTGTTTAGAACCTGTAGACCTTTCTATGTTAAATTTGGTTTAGTTACCAGTGAGTACATTTGGTATTAAAAGCTCTCGCTTGATTACTACTTTCAGAAGCATTATCAGTGGCTCTAAAGATAAAACTCTCCGATCCAAATGAGATAGATGTACACACATATATACATTTAATGTTGACACCTAGCCTAATGTCTTAGAGAGTTATTCAATTGAAAGAGTCGGGCTGCCACGTGGAGTCGGGGTGAGAAATTTCAAATTTTATCTACTTATTAGGTAATTAGGTAATATCTCGTTATCCAATAATTAACGAATTACCCGCATAATTAAGAATTGTCTTAAATTACTTAAAATACTACTTACTTTTAATACACTTACCCTACTATTATGGTCATGTGGTACTATATAAAATAAATACATATACTATTATTTTATTAGAGCATCTATGTGAAAATACCTATATTTTATCAACTTCTAATTTTCATAATCTCATATAAAGAATAAAAATTTTCGTACACTTAATTCTTAAAATGGTAAAAAAAAAGATAACCTTCTTTTTCGTGAAAAAAATAATTTCTATCTTTACAATAAAATAAATCTCATAAACTTTCTCATATTATAAGTATAATTTATCACATCTGAAAATAGTAATAATGGTAACTATCCTAAATTATACTTATAAAACTTTTATTAGAATACTCCACTTAAAAGAAAATACCACTAACATAATATTTAACGGTATTAAAATTATTAAACTTACAGAGTGTTATAATAACATAGTCAATTGATACTACAACAAACATATTGCTGCATAGTTAAGTTCTCGTGTAATTCAGTACCAACGAACCATGAAACAACATTGTAAATTTCAGCTCTTATAGTAAGCTCCCAAACATAAAAAACATCAATCTTTCAGTGAATTAACAGAATCCTGACAAACTACCTTGATTCCTTGAACTCATAATGCTATTTACCTATCTCCACTCATTAAAACCAGAGATAGACAATTTTATGCGAATCTTGAAAAAACAATTCCTCAAAAAGATAAAAAATAGGAAAAGCCACCACTCTCCAGGTGGGATATTTCAATTCACATGTGCTGTAATAATAATTGTAGTTTAAGCATATTAAAACACTTACTGAAAGCGATGCTCTTTCATTTCAAATTAGTATTTATTTCATTTTTTTCTAGAAAGTTGGTCTCCACATTATCAAACCAAAAATCAGAAATCCTAACCAAGATTCTTCAAGCAATTTAAAATATCAAACGTTGAGTATGGTGCAAATCTCATAAACGGTCTTAGTCTCTTCAATTTTACATGGATTACTATGACCCATTCTAATATTAAACTACGGGATATAACATATAAAGAAAGACTATGAGTTATTTTTTAGATTTGGGACTATGAGGCGGTACCTCGATAGTGACTCTTGTTGATATTTCTCTATTTGCTATATTTGTCATGGTTGTTTATTTCCTTAACATGTTAATCCTTGTTTCCTTCCATATTATTTTAATCTGCCTTGATTCTGTGCTATTATCTTTTGGTAAATTTCTTATTGTTTCATTTTCATTACCATTATCATTATATTATTATATCTTTCGTCTTGTTCCTTATTATATTTAGTAGGGTCTTGACCTGACCTCGTCATTACTTTAACGAGGTTAGGTTTTGTATTTACTTGGTACCGTTATGGTGTGCGCATACGATGCTTCTGCATATTTTTTTGTGCAGATTCAAGTACATCTTATCAGGCCCCGCACTAGTGAGCTAAGTTTGCACTTGGAGACTTCAAGGTACACTTGCCCGCGTCCGCAGACCTCGGAGTCCCCTTCTATCTGTTTTCATTATCTCATTACCCTACTATAGACAGTGATGTATAGAATTTGTTCAGTACTGTTACTTAAAGCTTATGCCTTATATTCTATTAGGTTTTGGGAGTTGTATATATTGAGTTACAGATTTTATTTATGTAGCTGAAGTTTTGAGACTTATATTTATTATTGTTGCAATTAATCCGTACATTGTTAGGCTTATTTAATCTTAAAAATTAAATTGTGTCACAATAGTCTACGGAGAAAAATTGAGATAGTAATTTACCGAATTTCTCGTAGTGCACTCTAATAATAACACGAGGTGTGGCTAACGTTTAGGATATACATTGTAGGCTACATGGTTTACTGAAGCCTCTGGATAAATGATGGACACTTGAAGGATGCTCGATTCTTCAACACATTGGTTTTCACCTGCAAATGTGGGCCCTAAATTTAAATGCCTTCTTTATATATATGTTATCTTTTTGGCAACATCTTTTTTTTTCCTTTTTTGATTTTATCGTCTTTATTTTTATTTATTCTCTTTCGGAATTTCACGGGTCCTTGTATAATTTTCTTATATTTTTGCAGCTTAGATTAAACAACTATTATTTCAACAATCAGATCATTTGGGCAGTACTCATTCGACGTAATTTCTTTGACCTTCTATGCGAAGTTCATATTAGTTTGAGTGATGGGTTCTGGTATTTAATTATTATTAGTTATTATTTTCGGAAATTTTAATGCCTTTGGGTGTATTTTTCACGACACAAAATCTATCTAGTCATGCTGGCATCTAACACAATCCGATAGGTAACCAAACACATGTCAACACAACTCAATTGAGAACAATAAGAATCAATAAATGAAATAATTGAATTTCTATACATCAACCCAAGGATTGATAGTACAAGTCATGAGTCACTAAGACTTAGATTTACAATATTGGTATGAAAATAAATACAACATTTGCTTGGAATGGACATAAGAAGAAAATGCATCTAAAACTACCAAGGACAAGTGGTAGCTAAGTCTAGAAAGCATGTACGTCTTCAATGCCAGCTTCCGCCATTCACATCAACATCAGGTCCAAGATCTGCACGCAAGGTGCAGAAATGTAATATAAATACGGTCAAATCTCTCTATAGCAGCCTCGTTTGTTTCGATATTTTTTGATTTTATAGCGAATGGTTATTATACATATATAACAATATTTGGCGTTTAAATATTTTTTAGCGTTTATAGATAAAACTTATCCAAAAATCAATTATTTTTTTTTTAATGTTAAACATAAAAGATAAGAAAATTCTTCAAATTTTGAAATCTCAGAAGATATGCATATTTCACTAGGTATATATTGAGGAAAGCTAATATATTATTAATAAATTCGTAACTGAACATACTAAGATTTTAACTCTAATACACACATTTAAAAGCTATTATAAACATAAATTCTTTCAAGATTGATGGAAGAACTTTGTAATTGTATCTGTTTTGTAGATTTTATTTTCTTGCTGCCGGGATAATGCTTGAATTGGTGAAGACTCATGTAAATTTTTTTGGCAAAAAGGTATCCAATGAAAATATATCATGTACAAATCTTTAAATCTTATTTCTTATAACGACCCGACTGGTCGTTTTGAGAATTAGCATCCCGTTGAGTGGCTTAAGGTCTCGAGTAGCTTCGTATTATGTATTATGACTTACTTCGAATAATTCGGGATTGATTTGGAAGAATAATTTTTATTGTAGAAGCTTACGTGAAAAGACTTGATCAGAGTTTGATTTTTGTGTTCAGGAGTGATGTTTTGATGATTCCAGTAACTTCGTATGGTGACTTGGACTCATGTGTATGTCCGAATTTGGATTTAGAGATCTGTAGGTTATTTGATGCATTTTGGCTAAAATTAGAAAATTGTAGGCTTGGAAGGTTAAGATGTTTGACCGGGAGTTGATTTTGTTAATACCGGGTTCAAAGTTTAATTTCGGGAATTGGTATAGCTTTGTTGTGTTATTTGGAACTTGCATGCAAAATTTGACGTCATTCCGGGTTGATTTGATATGCTTCAGCGCGAGTTGTAGAAGTTGAAAGTTCATAAGTTCATTAAGTTGGATTTGAGGCACGATTCATGATTTTGATGTTATTTGATGTGATTTGAGGCATTGAGTAAGTCCACGTTATGTTATCAAACTTGTTGATATATTCGTACGCGGTCCCGGGGGGCCCGGATGTCTTTCGGATAGGCTTCGGGCCATTTTGTCATGTTTTAGAGTTGCTGGTTTTCTGATGCTTCAAGCACTTTATGCGATCACGTATATGTTGTAGTGATCACGATGTGTTGTTGGAGATGTGCGTGGTTCTTCTTCACATTCCCATAGCTTCGTTAGAGTTTGCGATGCTTGACTTATTTGTAAGTCGCGTTCATGAAGACCGCAATCGCGTAATGCTGTGGATGGAGGTAGGCTCCTTGGTTTACGCGTGCTCGGAAGGTGTTGCGTGTTTGCGCTTCTTTGGTTAGTGGCCTTCGCAATCGCACTATCGTTTACGCGATCACATAGTGAATTTTCGGGCAGTATTTCTTTCTTATTTTGGATCACATGTGTATTTCCGCGATTGCAATGTGAAAAATTCCTCGGCAGCAGAATATTAATTTCCAAATCGAGGGTTTTGTTCCATTTATCATCTTTTTGAGCTAGAGACCTCAGATTTGAGCGATTTTTGAGGGGTTCTTCACGTGTTGGATTCAGGAAAGTGTTCTTCACCTGGAATTGATTATATTTCATGATTTCATAATTGTTTTTTATCAATAAATTAGTCATTTGAATGATAGAAAATGAGAACTTTTGTGAAAACTTTCAAAAATCTAAAATTATGATTTGAAGGCGGATTTGATGTCGAAATTGGATAATTTTGGTATGGCTAGACTCGTAGCAGAATGGGTGTTCGGATTTTATTAATTTTATCGGGTTCCGAGGTGCGGTCCCGGGGTTGACTTTTTTGTGTTCATTAAAGATCGAAACTTTATTATCCATAATTATTTACTATAGTTTTTATTTATAATATTAAGTTATTTTGGCTACATTTGAGCCTTCTGGACGTTGTTTCACACGAGAATGTCATTTTAGGTATATATCTGGCCTAACTTTTTATGGGGGGAAACTACCTCTTAGGATTTGATTTGTTTGTGCTACTTGTGTCTTGTGGAAGCTGTGTACGCGAGGTGTCGAGTACGTACTTGGGTTTATATGTGGAAATTGACCGGTCTAGACTCTTAGGCATCTTTTATGTACTTATTTGGAATTGTTAGCACATGTTATATCTTTTATTAGTCATGTCTACTATCACATGCTATTTTTGAAGTTGTCGTTACATGTCACATTCTTTACTTATTAAGTTTGCTCTTATATGGTTTTATTGGAGTTGTTATCGATTTTATCATTATATGATTCTTTTATTGTGGAGTTACTCTTAGTTGAAATTGTCGCCACATGATATCCTTTGTTGTTGGGTTTGGCATTTCATGGAAGTACTTTGATTATCGAGGTTATCCTTAAACATTTAATTAAAATAGAAGTTATCGAGAGTCATTAATCTATTTTAAGTGAATTTGTGTTTAAAGGGGGTGTTGTTCTTTGTTGAGTTACGTTTCCGTTCATTTTGTTGTTATTGAGATTCTTTATATGTTGTGTTGAGTCGTGGGCTATTTGTTGTGAAAATATTGATATTGTTGAATCTTTGGAAAGGTTGTGGCCTACGGTCACTTATGATACGACTTGATATGTTGTGTTGTTGTGATGATAGCACATGTGAATTGTCTCTTTGGGTGGTTTGGTTGTTGTTATGCAGAGTATAAGGGGGGCATTTCACCATTATTTTTATGCAGAGTATAAGGGTGGCATTTCATTGTTGTTGTTATGAGGGGCATAAGGCTGGCATCTTACTATTGCTGAGTGTACGGAGTGATACATGTGGCTATTGTGTTTTTTTCTGGGCGGAGCGATAAGGGTGGCTATTATACGGAGTGATACGGGTGGCTATAGGAGAGATAAATTTGGCTAATAAGGATGTCATGGCTGAGTGATATGGGTGGGTATCAGAGAGATAAGGGTGGAAATGTCAGGGTGATGTGTGATGGTTTGGAGACATTGTGTTGGTGATTGTCATGTGATGGTGTGCTTTTCCTTGTGTTTGTCATATATCTTGCATGACTTGCGTTGTTTTTTCGATGAGCTATTCGATATATTTTGTATTATTTGTTAACTTGGGCTGCAGTATACACTCGCACAAACGTACACCATAGCATGCCACTTATACTAGCTCAGGAGTATGAAACTTGACATTTATTGATCATGCTTATCTGTTCTTGTATCATATTTTTCCATGTTGATATTGAGCCTATGAATATGCCGAACGGATTGTGATTGTGATCTTAATACCATGCCTGGTGGATTGTGAAGGTGAGCATGAGATCATGCCAGGCGGATTGTGATTGTGAGTCTATGACCATCCCGAGAAGATTGAGATTTTGGCACGTGAGTTGTCCGCCCGGTTGTGATATGAGATGTGGGCATGAGGTTCCGTGAGTATATGATGGTGGGTTGAGACCCTTGACTTTTGACAATGAGATGAATTACCATAGAGTGATTTCATTGTGAACTTGTGTTAGAATGGTTTGATTAATTGGTAGTCCTTTGTGTTTATTATTTGGGTTATACTTCACGATGTTATTATTGCTTTGCTGTTTATATCACTTGTTTGTTTTTGTTCCCATTTACTAATTTGTGCTTTCCATTATTAGTTTTATACTTCTATACTACACATGTTATTTTGTCTAGTGAGTGTCTTGACTTGTAATTCGTCACCACTCCATCGAGGTTAGTCTTGATACTTTATGGGCACCAACTGTGGTGTACTCATACTACACTTCTGCACATTTTTGTGCATATCCAGGTACTTCGGAGTATGTTTATTGTTAGATAGCATATCAGATATTGATATGGAGATTTCAAGTTATACCTGCCGTCACATTCATATTTAATAGTTGTTACTTGAACTTTACCATTTATTCGGTAAGTGTTAGGCTTATCTAGTCTTAAAGACTAGGTTCCATCACGACATCCTACAGAGGGAAATTGGGGTCGTGACAAGTTGGTATCAGATTTCTAGGTTCATAGGTGCTACGAGTCATAAGAGTGTTTTGTATAGTTTCGTGAATCAGTACGGAGACGTCTACACTTATCTTCTAGAGGCTACAGAACTATTAGAAAAATTCCACTTCTTTCATTCCTGTCGTGCGAATTTGCTTATTTCAAACTTTGAGCCTTGTATCTCTATTCTCTCGAAGATGGTGAGGAAACGTGCTGCCGGATCAGCTGAGCAGACACCCGCGCCCCCTGTTAGAGCCGCAAGAGGCCGGGGCCGAGGAGGGGCATGCACCGCAGCTAGAGCACCTGATAAAGCAGCAGTTGGGGAGTTGCCAACAGCTCCAGTTGGGGTCAAACACCAGAGGCACCTGTTGTTATCCCTAGACTTTAAGAAACTTTAGCGCAGTTCCTGCTATGTTTGGTATATTAGCTCAGGCGAGATTGGTCTCCCTTGCCCAGCTACTTCGCAGAACGAGAGGCGAGCTTAGACTCCCACCGCCCGTACAATAGAGCAGCGGGCTTACATTGGTCAAGTACCAGGTAAGGTGCCGGCACAACCTGTTATTCTAGTTAAGCCTGAGGTTAGGCCAAGGGTATCAGAGGAGGAGTAGAAGAGGCTTGAGAGGTTCAAGAGGTATAGTCCACCGACTTTCAGTGGCACAACTATCGAGGATGCACATGGATTTCTAGAGAAGTGTCATCGTATTCCACACCATGGGTATTGTACAGGTGAGTGGAGTTGCTTTTACTATATTCTAGCTGTCGAGGGCATCGTATCATTGGTGGAAAATATATGATGTGGGTATGCCAGCTGATGCAACACCACCCACGTGGGCTCAGTTCTCAGAGATTTTCTTGAGAGAGTTTTTGTCCTAGCACTTCAGGATGCATGGTGCACAGAGTTTAAGCAGCTGTGTTAGGGCGCCATGATGACGTCATGCCATAAGGGTTAGTGAGCTATCCCGTCATGCACCTACTTTGGTTCCTATAGTCAGAGAGCGAGTCCACAGATTCATTAAGGGGCTCAGTTATGATCTTAGATTTTGTGTGGCTCAAGAGTTGCAGATTGATACTCCATTTCAGCAAGTGCTGCAGATAACCATGATGTTAGAGCGTAGCCCGGTGAGGAGAGGGAGGATAAGGATACCAAAATGTCTCGAGGTTCTGTAGGGTTCAGTGAATTATACTCTTTAGCTATGACCCATCATGGAGGAGGCTCAGATAGTCAGCCAGTCCAGTCTGCACTTCAGACTAATCATGGTGCCTTTGTTAGTCAGGGTACTCATATGGGATACATCTTTTAGTGCACCATCAGTATGGGGTTCCTATATCGGTTATTCCAGTTATCCAGCACGGACTCAAATGAGCAGCCACGCCCGCAGATGGGTTGTTATAGGTGTGGTGATGCTAGGCACATCATGAGAGATTGTCCCAGACTCGGGAGGGGCGTATTTCATCAGAGCACTTGGACTACGGGGCCCACCCTAGTTGCTACTCCACCTGCACAGCCAGTTAGGGTTAGAGGACATACGGGTAAGGGGCTCCCTAAATGGGAGGCCCGACCCATTGATATGCTTTCCGTAGTATAGCTGAGGCCGCTGCACCAGATGGTGTCGTGATAGGTATGGTTTCGATTTATTATAGAGGAGCATCATTCTTATTTTGATTCAAATCTGCTTATCAGGGTAAGTCCTCCTATATTAGTTCGCATATGGGTAAATTTCGTGATTTTTTACTCTGCTTTTGTGTTTACCCTTGTTGGGAGATTCCATAGTTGTAGCGCGCGTCTATCGTTTTGTTTTGTTAACTATTGAGAGCTATGAAACTAGAATTGACTCTCTGTTACTCATACAATAGGTTTTGATGTGATTTTTGGATAGTTTGTTTACAATTTGTGATTTAGATGATCTACCGGTATGTGGAGTTTGTTAAGTGTTGTGTGGTGTAAGGTGTATTCTACTTATGATCCAGAGTTGAGGGTGAGACCCTCGCGCTTTTATGCCGTTTGTTATGTTTGGACTGGGCTGCGTGCCACAGTGGAGTTATATTTTGATGTGATCCTTTTGATTAGTTCATATGTTTTGATTCTTATTTGTGGAATTGTATGGTACTGATAGGATTTGTGCCCGTCGGTCTTGTTTGATAGTTCTATCATGTGTTTCTCTATACATATTCAATCATATTCATGTGGTGCTTATTGGGTTTTAGCTTGCGAGGTGTGTGACCAAGTGGCATTAGATGTGACGTGTTAATTTGAGTTAATGGCTATGGGATCGTCATGTTTCTTGCATCATTATCAGTGTTGTAAGGATGTGAAATAGGATTGTAGGTGGTGTGAGGTTAATTGTCGGTGCAGGATTTGATTATGGGCAGCTATGGTGTTCACAGATGTTGTTATGGGCATATGTGTGATGTGTTATGTCGTGTGGTTGCACCTTGTGAGTGGATGAAGGAGTTGTTGAAAATGGTTGAGGTTGATACCATGTGTTACTGTGGGAACCGGGTCTTTGGGAAATGATCATATGGTGAAAAATTTGGTTCTAAGGTTTATCAGTGTGTATGAGTGGAAAAATATTTAGTTGAAATGGTGTTGTCGCTTGTGTGGATTGGGGTGACGCGGGGTAACCCACGAGTATATGTATGGTCAGTACATTCAATGATTTGATGACTTCAGAATGGTTCTTGGTATGTTCGAGGACGAACGTTTGTTTAAGAGAGGGAGGATGTAACGACCCGACCAGTCCTTTTGAGAATTAGCATCTCGTTCGGTGGCTTAAGGTCTCGAGCTAATTCTTATTATTTATTATGACTTTCTTTTGTGGTCTAGTTCGATTTTCGGATGATTCAGGATTGATCTTATTGTAGAAGCTTAAGTGAAAATAGTTGACTAGAGTTTGACCTTTGTGTAGACGACTCTAGAATGGTGTTTTGATGATTCCAATAGTTTCTTATTGTTATTTTGGAGTTAGACGTATGTACATATTTGGATTTGTAGGTCCGTAGGTTAATTTGATGCATTGTGGCGAAAACTGCAAAGTTGAAGGCTTGGAAGGTTAAGAGGTTTAACCGGGAGTTGACTTTGTTGATATCGCGTTCAAATTTCAATTCTTGGAGTTGATATAGCTTTGTTGTGTCATTTAGAACTCGCGTGCAAAATTTGACATCATTCTGGTTTATTTGATATGATTCTCCGCGAGTTCTAGAAGTTGAAAGTCATAAGTTCATTAAGTTCGATTTGAGGCGCGATTCGTGGTTTTAATATTGTTTGATGTGATTTGATGCCTCAAGAAGGTCCGCATTATGTTATGGAACTTGTTGGTATGTTCAGACAGGGTCCCGGGGGCCTCGGGTGTGTTTCAGATGGGCTTCGGGCCATTTTGTCATGTTTTAGAATTGCTGGTTTTCTGATGCTTCAGATACTCTCTGGGATCACGTGTATGGCGTCTCGATCGCGATGTGTTATGGGAGTTGGGCGTCGTTCTTCTTTTTGCTTTCATAGCTGATTCTGCGTTCGTGATGCTTGACTTGTTTGTAAGCCTCAGTGGTGTCATGAAGACTGCGATCGTGTAGTGTTGTAGATGGAGGCATGCCCGTTGGCTTACGCGTTTGCGGAAGGTGTTGAACATTCGCGCTTCCTTGGTTAGCTTGTCTTTGTGATCGCACTATTTCTTACGTGATCGCATATACATATTTTTTCTTCTTCGCGATCTCATGTGTATTTTAGCGATCGCAATGTGCAAATGCCTAGGCAACATAATTTTGGTTCCCAAAATCAAGGATTTTTTTCCATTTATCATCTTTTGAGTTAGAGACCTGATTTGTGCTATTTTTGAGGGGTTCTTCACGTGTTGGATTGGGGTAAGTCTTCTTCACCAAGAATTGTTTATATTTCAAAATTCCATAATTGTTTTTATCATTAAATTAGTTAATTCAGTGAGAGAAAATGGGAATTTGTCATGACCCAAACCGATGGGCCGCGACGGGCACCCGGTACCTTACTCAACCAAGTACCAACATAACATATATTTTCGTATTACGCTATCATATGTAAATGAGAATGAAAGGTTGCCGTAGGATAACTAGAATAAAAGATGTAATACCAACTTATACATAAGACATACGGTCTATAAGACTAAAATGATCACTCATACACTAAACATAGGCCGACAAGGCCATACAATATTTTACGTACATAACATATGTCTACAAGCCTCTAAGAGTAGATAAATACCATAAAGGTCGGTACAGGGGCCCGCCATACTAAACAATATACGTCCAAATCTTACTGACCAAATAAGCAACTCCGGAGCAAATAGAGCGCACCAACATCTTCCGCTGAGCTGATAGCCTACTTGGAGGACTCTCAACCTGTCTATCGGGACCTGCGGGCATGAAACACAGCATCCCCAGGAAAATGGGACGTCAGTACAGATAATGCAGCGAGTATGTAAGGAATAAAAATAAGTAAACAATAGACATGAGAGAAACATGGAGTAAAAGACTCTACATGTAAGTCTGAATAGCTTTGTGAATCATTTAATACTTGTAATGTCATGCATATGCGTATAAATGTCATACCATGCATGGGTATATGAGTTCATAACATCATCAAGCCTCTGAGGGCATCCCATCATATCATCTCGGCCACTGTGGACAAAATCATCAACATATACCAGCTGATCATGTGGTGGTGCGTATATAACGCCGTAAGCTTTTCCCATATTCTATATATATATATATATATGTGTATATATACGCACACGCATATATAACGCCATCTGGTCATGGGTCAGTGTACAAGTATAAATGAATGCAATGAATGAGAAGTACGTCAATAAAATCTTTCGGAACGTCATAAGACCATTATACCTCTGATTAATATCATGAAATAAAATTTATCAACTAACGCATTTTCTTAGACCCATGAACAAATGATAGAATAATAGGAAACATGGGGAATCAAGAGCATAAGCATCTCTAGAACTTCTATGAATAGAGTCATTTATGGAAGTTGTGCATTTGCTTGTTTCTTTTGTATCGTATGGATCATGCCAAAAATAAAGAAGGGATAGCCTTAACATACCTGAGCCTATTTTCTTGAAAATCCTTTCAACACACGTGAATTGTGACAACATGTAACGGCATATCAAAGTAGGAAAAAATTTGTATGATGTTCTTGAGAAAGATTGTACCGTTCTTCCTTAGAATAGCATCTCACGTTGCTGTAGCGTTATGAAATTTCATATGAATTCATTTGGGAATTCATCCGTTACTTACTTAGCACATACATCTCTTATAAATATGGTGTTATAAGAACTTTTGGTGAAACTACATCCATTCTTTGTAGAGATATCCATTCATTGCACACTGTAGGGTTCATAAGGACTGTAAATCACGTTGAAGCTACTTTTATCATAGTGGTTATGGGCCCCACTTGGTAAGGATAAATTTTGCCAAAAATCCCCTAATTATGCCACCTAAATATATACACCAAAGAGTCACCATTAGACTTTTGAGTTATCTTTCACTTGCTGCCACATGGGGGGGATCTTAAGCTTATCAATAATATCTTAACTGCTTTTAGCTTAATTAATTAATTAACCCCCACTAAAAATCGATAATTACCACACTATACACATAATTAAGAATTATCTCAACTTACTTAAATTACTACTCACTTTTAACCTACCTTATACATATTACAATCATGGTCATGTTGTACATTGTATGTCACTAGTCTATAAATACCAGGTATTATAGCTTGCACCGTATTTTATCTCAAAATGTCAAACTTTGACGAAATTTATTTTCTTCGATTTGCTTACCCCATCACCTTCACGAATTTACTCATCACTTGTTTAAAATAGCATAATGCTTATAATCTCAAAACAATCTCATCCCCAAACCTACGCCAATTAACTTATAACAAAACTTTAACGTACGAAAATACGGGATGTAACATCTCATTTCCGAGCTTATATCAATTTACTTATGGCGTACTTCCACATATGAAAACATGGGGCGTAACATCATTTCCCACTTGGAACATTCGTCCTTGAATGTTGACTGATGCACTTATCATTTTTATAACCCATGTCTTATGAATACTTTAGTACTCTTCTTGCCATCTAGGTGGTTGTTCTATGAATAAATCCAAAGGCCAGGGCATCCCCCCCCCCTTTAGGCCTCTTTCTCACACCACGACTTGTGGTCGGAACCCTTCTAATCTCGTAATTGTTTCTACCTTCTATTATGCAGCATGTATGACTTTGACCTGGTAAGTGCGCCTATGCGACTTTTCTCTCCTTTTTCCCTCCATCTTTAAGACAATCTCTAAGACTCGCTTTGTAAACATATACAGAGCTTGATAGGATGTCCCTCTAGCATCTTGGGTATACTGAAGTTCTTCGCTCGGTACTTTGTCGAACTTACGAATATTGCTATATCATATTTTATAGACCCGGTTATCCATTCATATGACTTTACTACATCTAGGTAGGTCAACTATACCATAACTCTTACTTTAATTTATCGTTACTGAGATCTGCTATCAAACTCCATGTTACTCTCGTTGCTTATCCTATATGTATAAATCTAAATCCTTTAATGCTTCCTCAATACTATTCATCTTAAGAATGATGATCTAATCTCATCTCATACTTTATAACTTTTATCCATACATTGTTAATTCACCTCAATATTAATCTATAATCTACCATTGATAACTTAACTTTTAATGTATCACTGCCGCTAAGGTTCACGTCACATCAAGAAACATTAGAAGTGATTTTCCTGATCCACCGGGGGGCGATACTATATTTCCATACCTGTATTTCATAGCATCCCAATGTGATTCACATTACGTGGGTATTTTAATCATGTACAATTCATGAAATCCCCTTTTTTTTCTCAAACGTCATCCTTCATCTATCATAATTACACCCTTGTTTTACTACCAGGGAAACATTCCATCTCTTCTAAATGCTATGCTGAGCTTTTTATAACTTAGAGTAACCATTACCTCCCTTTTTTTCATGGTCTTAATCCCGAGGACTTATCCATTTTCGTCACCTTTTCACTTGCTCTTTCTTATCCTTACTCACGTCTTTCTAAAACCTTATCATTCTATCATGCTTTAGCTTGCGATTGATTTCCTTATGTTTTTCTGGAACATCAAGCAATAGATACCTAGAAACCATAGGCTGGAAGATATGCCACTACGATGTCGCTATCATCCCTTTCTCATTTTTATCGCATTATTCCTTTACTATTCCATAGTTATTAGAACCACTTAAATCTGGCTTAATGCCACACCACTCCATATTCCCCCCTTTAGAGGAGTACTAAGAGTTGGAGATACGATGATCTACCTATAGATGTTTTACCTCTTCATCTTTGACGTCTTTTTAACATCATCGATGACCCTTACTCGCCTTGCGGTAATCCTTCTGTACCAAGGATAACAAAATTCCTTACTCGCTAGGGTGACACTTAGTGTAACTGGCACATAATTCCTTAAGCTTAACTTTTCTCACATTTCTTGCTTTAGGGAAGCGTCTTCCTGAATGATCATTCTCTGAATTTCTTATGATTCTTCTTCTGTTGTCCATTCTATTATTGTCGTAACGAAATCTGAAATTCTCATGATGTCGACCATTATCAAATCACTCAGTCCCTAATTCATGTTTAGTTTATCTTTATCTTGTTCACCAGCCCATACTTATTTCTAATATTCTGGGTCTAAATTTTCCTTCTAGTAGTCGCGTTGGAGTCACATACTTATTTCTCAAAATAAGAATATGACTTTATGGCCTATACTCTTGTGTTGTCTCAAGGCCTGTCACCTCTCATACTTTCTTTCACTTGACTATAAACTCTGTAATACTGTCATCTTTTTTATCTACCGTTGTCATCCATGTATCACATCTTACTCATAATGCTTCATTAACTCTCTTCTTATTTCCCGCTGACATTTATGTCTATTACTTTATTCTGAAAACTTCCACAAGACATTCTTTTGATTTTAGCTCCCATTGATCCATCCACTAGCTCTTCGAGTCGCCTAACATTCTCTCTCTACTAGGGATGGGAGCCACACTAAGGTAATATTTATCCCATCCAGGCTTCCGGTGCCTACCTTTGTAGTACTCATATCTAGTTGTACTATTTTAGAGTGCACCATCTAGTTTTCTCACAAGGAGATCACTATCCTTCGGAAATGTTAACTAATGCAAATAATCCATTCACAATTTTGGGTTACTCTAACTCTAGCCAGATCTTGATATCCCGTTCTTCTCTTAAACCATATCTATTAGTTCTCATAGGGCATAACTGAGTTAGGTGTGGCTGATGGTACATATATCTGTTACAATTGAATGTAACTCAAAATTCTTATATTTCTCTTCTTGAATTGTATATACTGTTAATCTTCATTAATTAGGTACCTCGTACCTTTCTTCATTGTGCTTCTTTTACATTGTTGAAACTTGTATCTACTTTCTGATTCTCTAATCACCATATGGGTGAATAGATATTCTTGCCTTAAGGCTTCCTTATCAAGAATATTACACATCTTAGTATACATATGATCTGCTGAATACCTCATATTATCATAAGCATGATGAATAGTTGAGTTCTTCTAACTCAACTCTTCACCAATCGTCTTTTGGATGTAGGTATCATCTTATTATGAATAAAATAGAATTTAGGAGTCCGAATTCTTACAAGTGAGATCTACCACATGATCTAGAGTAAGAATAAAGAGTGACAGTCCTAAATTCCCTGTATCCTCATGCTTATAAGTGTGTTGCACAACACACCCATAAACAAGACTCTACTAGACACATCTTGTAGACTCCCTAGGACAGAACTGCTCTGATACAACTTTTGTCACGACCCAAACCGATGGGCCGCGACGGGCACCCAGTACCTTACTTAACCAAGTACCAACAAAACATATATTTTCGTATTATGCTATCACAGGTAAATAAGAAGGGAAGGTTGCCGTAGGATAACTAGAATAAAACATGTAATACCAACTTATTCATAAGACATACGGGTCTATAAGACCAAAATGATCACTCATACACTAAACAGAGGCCGACAAGGTCATACAATATTTTATGTACATGACATATGTATACATGCCTCTAAGAGTAGATAAATACCATAAAAGTCGGGACAGGGTCTTGCCATACTAAACAATATACGTCCAAATTATACTGACCAAATAAGCAATTCCGGGCCAAATGGAGCGCACCAACATCTTCCGCTGAGCTGATAGCCCACTTGGAGGACTCTCGATCTGTGTATCGGACCCTCCGGACATGAAACGCAGCATCCAAAAGCAAACGGGATGTCAATACAGATAATGTGCCGAGTATGTAAGGAATGAAAATCAGTAAATAATAGACATGAGAGAAACATGGAGTAAAAGACTCGACACGTAAGTCTGAATAGCTCTGTGAATCATTTAGTACTTATAATGTCATGATATGCGTACAAATGTCATACCATGCATGGGTATATGAGTTCATAACATCATCAAGCCTCTGAGGGCATCCCATCATATCATCTCGGCCACTGTGGGCAAAATCATCAACGTATACCACCTAATTAGGTGGTGGTGCGTATATAACACCATAAGTTTTTTCCATATCCCATATACATACATACATACATACATATATATATATATATATATATATG